>JANRGW010041107.1:0-16027 GCA_024733675.1 Psilopsiagon aymara | reverse complement strand
AGGGGGGGGGGGGGCTCTCCTGTGGCGGCGAGTGGCACTTCCCCCCAGCTCCCCGGCCGTGGCGCGACCCGGCGGTGCCGCTGCCGTGGGGAGCGGTGCCAGGAGCGCGCCTGTGTGCTCCAGGATTTTATGGGGGTTTGTTTTTTCCGCTCCGTCTCCAAACGCGGCAGCCGAGGTTTTGTTCAAACCGCCGTCCTTTTGTCGCCGTCGCCGCTGGCTGCCCCAGGGAGCGCTCCTGACAGGCACCTGCCCGGTGCAGAGTTTCCCTCTGCCTGTCTCCAGGCTTCCCTGACTGCGAGAGAAACTTCGCTAAAATGCAAGTTTGATAAAATAGTTTGCCGCGGCTCCTAAGCTGCGATGAGTTCGAACTGACGAAAGCTCTCCGCTGGTTTTCGTCGGTCCAAGTGAGCGCAGCGGTTCTGTGAAAATAATTCGCAAATTCAGATGCAGAGGAGCCGGGTTGTATGATCTGGTAGTGCCCTTTCATTCGGGTCCATGCTGCTTGGGTGGGAGCGAGCAGCAGTCCCTGATTTCTACTTTATATTATTTTGGTACCGTGCATTCGTATATTTGTCTGCTGTAGTCTGCTGGCAAACATTAGCATTCAAGCTTACATTTTTGACAAATGTGCAGACAGGAATAGCATGAATAGGCATCTTAAATATTAACAACCTAAGCATCTGTTGTGAAACAAATTTAATATATTTACTCTGTTTTTCTCACATTGTTAGGAAAGGTTACAATAAGTGTAAAATTTCAGCTGTAGTTAGCACAAGGAATGCTTGGATATTTCACTATCTCTTCAAGCATTTAACACAATCACCAGATAGAAATGTGTCAAATCAGGCGCACTATTCAAAAACAACTTGAAACAGTAAGCGTAGAGTGTAAAGATATGAATGTAGGATGCTCTCTGCAATTTCTATCTCCTAATTACTCGGCAGCACTATTTGTAGGATTTGAGACTGCTCTTTTCAGTCCCGTATTCCTATATGCTCTTCAGTGTATTTATACATACACTCATTTTCTCATTCATTTTCTATTTGAGATTGTCACTTGGTATTACCTTGCTTTTCAAGTTGAAGCAATGGTTTGCACAGAAATGTGTAATAACGTGGAGTAGGTGACAAAACAGGCAGAAAATGCAACGTGTTCACATATAAGCATGCGTCTGAACAGATAGCACACGCACATAATAAGGCAATAGAAGAGAAATTAAAACACTGTCTAGTATGCTATGTATGCCCACTCTTGAATACAAACAGCTAGTGGAAAAGAAACAACTGACTCCAAGGAATTCCTCTGTCCCTGGAATAAAACTGTTCTGACTAGAACAAGAGCACAGAAGAGTAAAGTCTCCAAAAAGACTGTAGAGTTATTTCAGGAATCAGTGCATTCCTTCCCTTTTTCCCACAAGTTCAAATATGTAATAAATAAGTCTTTTGTATGCAAAAGAGTTTACTGGAACAAAAAATATTTAAATGGAATGCTTTTTGTGCGTACACTTTGAAAAACTGTCCGTTTCCTTTTTATATTCTTTGTTCTTAATACTTTAAATAGGAAAGCAACTCTTCGCAGTTGTTATTTCTCCTGTTATTTCAAACATACGCATGAATCTTAACCTGCTGCTGTGCACCTCTGAGAAAGCACAATAAAGCAGAGATGATCTGTAACTTGCTAATGGGGACATAGTGCTGTTGCAGAATGAGAAGCAGAGAGGGTCTGCCACAGTAGCACGAGCTTGCAGCTTAGGCCTAGCAGGTCATCTGAGGAGCACCTGCCCTCTGGTTGATGTGCTTCCCAAGGCAAGGCAGTGCAGGCAGCACCAGCCCTGCCTGCAGCCTTGCCAGCATCCCATGGACACCACTGCCACACTCAGCTCTGCCGGGAACGCAAGCACGTCCACCCTTTCAGCACGGGTACATCTTCAGAGTAGGAAAGTCCTGAATAAGCACTAGCATCCCACATTTCATGGGATAGAAGGGGGTTTAAACTTCCATTTAGAAGATCATCGGCTAAAGTCTGGTGTTCTTGAGGAAAAAAACACAACAAATCTTTTAATTGCATTAACTAGTCAATTTTTATAAGTAATGTTGTATTCTCACCTTTTAATTGTCATCTATTTTTTAATCTAAGCATTGTCAGGTAAATGAGAAGTCCTTCTTAAGGTTTTCAGCTGACTTTGGGGGAAAAAATTGAGATATTGAGATTATTTTATTAGTAAAATATTTTACAATTTTTATATATAAATATATATTAAAAGTAGATTTCTGAATTAAAACTGGAGAAAACATGACTTCTGAAATGCTTTAGTCATATTTCTAGGAACTATGCTATTTTAATATAGATACTACTGAAGCATTTTATTGCCTTCTGTATAACTGCCATTGCTCTCTCTCTAGATATATTTAATATATATCCAGTGAAGCCACAAACTTTCCTTCTATAACAGTTTAAACACATCTGGAGCATTTTACTTTCTTATAATTTATGTTAATAGATGTAGAGTGTATATACAATCTTCTCAGAAATCATTGCTTTTTCCAAAGGGGACTTTTTTTTACTTTCAGTGAGGGAATATATTTATAAGAACAAAATAACTCAAAGTATAGGCAATTCTATATATCATTTTATTTTCTGTTATATTAGGTTGATTATATAAAGCTTTCATTTAGAGCAATGGCATGATGAAATTACAGAGGAGTGATTGGCTTTTGTTTTTTCAAATGGTTCAAGTTGAGGACTGCAAAGAATGAATGTTTTTGGTGAAGTTCTTTGAGTGCATAATATTTTTCACAGAATTCTGACAAATTAATTTAATAGAAAAGCCACAAGTCCTTTAGCACGGGCGGCTATATTTTCAGGTAAAATAGAAGTCCTGCTTTTGCCATTATAGGCATCGGGCTTCAGTAATCTGCTCCTCTTGTGGAATGAACACTTTCTACTTAAAGCTATCATGCACCTACTGTTTATTTACGCTGCATTAAACTGACAGCATGGCAATCAGAGGAAAAATATGACTTACTTTGCTGAAGTAAACACCAGTTTATAGGTTAGTGCATGTATTTATATTCCTGTTGCCACTAAATAATGGCTGTCTCCTTTTTAATATCTACCTGTGGTGTTACCCAGGGCAGCTAGCTCTTCCTTGTTTAGAATAAGGGAAAAAAAAAGGAAAGGGGGGTGAGGAAGAAAAGAAAGTTGTGTTATCATTCCACTCCAAGAGGAACTTAATAGAAAAGTGATTCGGTATTCCTTTCTATGGCATGCAGGAGCCAGTTTTAAAGACATAGTATTCAGTTTAACTGGGTATATTTGAATTGCATTTCAAACAGGGAAAACAGAATTCCTTAACAGTATTTGTCTATCCAAGTCACTGAAATTGTATATTCAGGCAATGGCAGATTAAGGGCAGAAGCATTTTATTAATAACTGAAAGCACATATGTGTGTGTGATGAAAAATGTTCTGCAAATCTGTCACTATGCAATCAAGTGCATTTTTTAAACTTTAGTTGTCACAAAGTTGCTACTGATTCTAAAAAAAAAAATAAAAATAAAACAGTTTGACGGTTAAAGAGTAGCTTACAGTTCTTATTGCTTGTTCTACTGAAATTTTGTAACTTTCTAAAGTCCATGTCAGAAAACCCTGTTGATGTTAGTTTTAATCTTGGACTAATGCGTCCAAGTAGCTGGCATTTGAACTGAAGATCACCACAGTCAGAATAACCCACAGTTTGCAGAAAGCTTCCCTAAATTTTCCATCAGAGGATTCCATTAATAACCCCTACCTGAGAGGTCCACTTTTGCCGCAGCTTTTGAAATTATCATATTTAACATTAAGCTAGCTTGTATGTCAGTTCCCATGTCAGTGGTATCCTGAACTCTCAACAGCCCCAACCACAACTTGTAACTGTTACTTCAGAAAGGATATACTATAATGTGCCCTTCAAAACTGTAGGTGTTTGTGAACACTTGCCATCCTGTGGTGTCTAAGCTTACCACAGTTATCTCCAACACTTCATTACTTAATTGATATCCATTTTGTTGCTTTGTAAATGTCGACTTTCAGATGGTCTCTGCACTGCATTGCTCTCAGTAGGTATAAATCTTAGAGATTAATTTTAAAAACACTTGCTAGTACTGCTCTTGTTCATCTGTTATGATCTGGACCTCAAGCCCTATGTCAGCTGTAATATACTCTTAACCTGTGTAAATCTGGTGCAGTGTAGTAGGAATGTCATAGTAATAATAGAGTGCAGTAGCAGAGTATAGTAACATACCTGAGGCACCGTCTGAATTGTAAATATCTCCTAAACTTGCTGGGCTTGACTTTCCTCACATACACACTGGTTTATCACTGCAGAGGTTGGTAGACCTCCATTTTTACAGTTCTTATAGGGGATAAGTGTTAGGTGTTCAGACAGGCTGAGGGGTACACCAGCACTTTATGCTGAGGTCACCTTTTAGCTATTTATTTAGAATACCAATGTGCAGTGATCTCTTTGGAGATCGATTTTCCTATGAGACTGTATGCATTTGTGTATGCTGGGATTAGAATAGGTCATAAGAAAGCTTCCTTTCACCAGCTCATTTCGCTCTCTGAGCAGTTGTAAAGCATCGTTGGAAAGACATCTCCACAGACAAGAATTAGCTCTTGCCACCTCATGCTTCTCCCTTGTGAACGGTGGGTTAGACAGGCAGAAGAGTCTGCTGGCCTGCAGCTGGACCTCACTCACCCGGCTCCACCTGGGTGCAGACATCAGGATGGGCCATGTGTTGGCTGTGTTTGCCTCATGTAATTCTGAGTGACTACCTGCTCTGTCTCTTTCCCTTGGCACATTATGATATGATATGACCTGAGGAGATGAGGGAGGTGCTTTAAACCTCGAGTGCATCTCATCTTCCCAGGATCCTGCTCTGACAGGATTTATTTGGCCAGCAGCAATCGTTTGTGTGTTGTTCCACTTGCTGCTCACTAGAAGTGGTGATGCACTCGCATCACATATACCTGTAATCTTTTTTGGCGTCTGGACTCCTGATTTGGGTTTCAGACCTGACAAAAATGTGATCTTGGGTAAATAACTGACCATGCCATGTTTGCAGTCATTAATGTTGATTTTGAAAATACTCAGCACTCACAACTTTATATGAAAAAAATGAAGCTGCAGCACATAATCCCTCTATAAATGCGTCCTTAATATGCCCCCAGTTTATTTACCCATCTATGAAATTAGTAATATATATGTTTCACAGAACATTGAAGGATGAAGTAATTCTTTATATTTGTAAATCACTCCTACAGTGGAAAACACTGTGCAGTACAAGTGCAAAGAATTTCTGCTCTGAACTCATACCCACATGCAAAGGTGCGACAAAGGTGGTAGCTTTTCAGTAGCTGCACTTAGAATATATACGTTGGTAACAGCCAAGTAATTAAAAACATTTTCAATGACCAGGAGAAAAATCCTAAATATAACACATGCCTCATATTCCCAATTGTAACATGTTAAATGAAAGACAGAAAGAGAGGAGGGGAGAGAGGGTGGGAGAGGGAGTACATGCATGCAAACTCACAGAAAGACCAAAGGCAAAAAACAAAGTGGAGAGAAATTGCAGAGTGAGTTTTAAAATGTTTATAATCAAAGTCTAAATTAATATTTTTGTGGAGAGCTGTATTAGAAAGATTTTAAATCATTAATGCTTTTCATCATAGGTGGGCTTACTTGATGAATGTAAGAAGTCTCAAGAATAATTAAAGGCATCTTAAAACTTAAAAAAATGACAGTTTTAGCTTCTAAGGATTCATTGTAATATAATAATACTGTATGCTTTTTAGTGTTACTTTGGCACTAGACATTTAATTACAGTCTTTGTGAGACATGTTATCTGTATAGTAACCACTGCATAAAAAGAATGATATATACTTTTACATACAAGCTCTTGCTTGCCAGCTTTCTTTTCAAGATTACAGATTAAGATCTCCAATCCAGACTGTTAATGTCTTCAATGAAAACAACTTAATTTTACACAATTTTCGGGAGGAATGGGGCATTTATTGTTATAGTATTTCTTCTGTAGTTAAACTTCTTGAAGTGCTGTTCACCTTTTTTTTTTTCAGCGTTTTGCTGCTTGTTCAAGGGATAGATTTTCAAATACCAAATGAAAAAGCATGTTTAAGGTGTATACTGAGAAATAAGATTAAAAAGAAATACCTAAGAGTAGTTTGGTGGGGTTTTCACATGTACAGTTTAATGTTTAGAGGAAATCTGGAGCTTGCCTTTCCTGTCTTCAGATATTGAATATTGCATGAAATATGTTCTGGATAATGCAAATTTACAGCATTTGTAACATGGTCCACACATCACTGTGGAAAAGTGAGTACATTTGCAAAAACAAACCTCAGGGACAAAAAATTAAGAGTTTTCCCCTTGATGCATTTGCAGATTCCTGTAATTGTGAAGCTTGTGAGAAGTGCTGCTCTTCCATTTACTGGACTTCCCACAGTTCCCCGTGTTTTGAACAGTGGACATTGCAGGATAAGGCATAAGGGGAACTGCAGCCAACTTCTTAGAGCAGAGCTTTGCAACTGATAACATGTATGTCCTCTTTCGGGTTTTGTTTTTCACTTCTTACCTAGCAGCACTGTGGAGAAACAGTACAATACTGGTGTGGAGCCGCTAGTTTCAGTATGCTTTGTAAGAAAAACAGTGAAGTGAATCAATCAAAATCGATCATTGTCCCATTGACTGTACTTTGACTTTCTCTCTTTTTTTCTTCACTTGACTTGCTGAATACTGTAATCTTTTTGGCCATTCCTGAAGAGTTTTGTTACAATCTTCATAAGATAAAGGATGTAATAATTTTATGATAACATTTTTTATTTGAGGCTTGTGATTCCAGTGCTTTCTTTATTTGGACTTCATGTCCTACAAGAAACTAACTACTGCGTTGCCACTTAAAATGATAATTAGGATACTCATAGGTGTAGTTACTATTTTGTAAGCATTCCAGAAGAATTTTATATACACCATGCAGGAAAATTGAACCAGTACCATTTTTTATGTGTGTCATGATGACAGATATGCCTTAAGAAGCATTATACTGTCTGATAAATTGCATTTCCAAGCAATATTTCGCATAGGTTCTGTCTCTTTAAAAATGCAGTCTCCTCTATTTGCCCTATTAATTGTTGATATGTTGCCATCCACGAGACAAAAATTAGAGCTGTAATTAAATAATCATGTGATGCTCCTTAGTGCCAGTGAGAGCAAACTCATTTTTCCAGGCCCTGATGGTCACTGATTATTGTATTACTACTGGCTTGCTTTATTTTTTTTTAATGGCTCTATATTGCTGGGTTACCTAACCACTGCCCTTCTTTTCAAAATTAAAGGAATTGAAGAACATTAAGTCACTTAATTGGTCCGTGGTCTATGGGGACACGAAGTAGTCATACCTTCTCTGCTTTTTGGTCACTCAATTGGCTCTACTGGGAGAACTACATCAGTGGTGTGGTTGTGTGCCATTTAATTTACACTTGTGTTTTGGCTGGGATGGATGCATATAGGGAATGCCAGGAGAATTACAAAAGGAGCAGGGTATTAAAATTCAGAAATGATTAAAATTGAAATAAAAGGATGCTGCTTCTTTGCCAGTACTCTGGCAGTCATAATGACACGTAGAGATTAGTTTCCACCTTCATCTTTTCCTTCTTTCTCATTTCCTCTTGTTTATTGTTGACACATTTTCCTTATGTCTCTGCTTCTCAGCGCTTTTTTTCACTGTTAGATATTCCTACTTTTTCTCTTTCCTTAAGCATGGAGAAGCTTACTTAACCTTATTATAACAATAACAGAATAGGTTATTAATATTTAATATGCACATGATTAAAATTTCTCTCTTAAACATAGGTCAGCTCTATTATTAACTGACATGTTATTTTTCATTAAAAAATTTTTATTCTGCCCTTACGGTTTCTCAAACACCCTTTACTTTGGTGGTGATTTATCACATAATGTTTAGAAAACTGTGTTAGGCTAGTGAAAAAAAAGAACTTACCAGTCATGGATAATCAATTATGCATGAATTCAGATATAACAGATGGAAACTGGTGAGTTAAAGTTTCTCTTTAGCTTCATGATTTTTTTGTTTTGTTTTTGTGACACCTGTCTCTTATGTATAGATAAACATCTAACATAGCATGCTGCTTTTCATGCATCTTTGTGTTTTTTTGCTTCTTGGGTTTAGGTTTTTTTGTTTCTTTTTGGTTTTGTCGGTGTGGTATAAACTCATTTTCCCCTGTTTATAACTAACTATTTTTAATTTGTTTGTCTGTGAGCATTCGATACTGCTTCCCTTTTCTAGGGCTAAATTGTCCTGTGATGAAGCAAGCATTTAGTCTTCTAATAAATTACACAATGTCATTTAACCTTAAAATTGTGTCAGCAGGATATTTTAAATTCTATGAGTTCTCTTCTGCCTTCAGTTGCTCCTGGCCTATAGTGTTATAATATTAAAGCAACAGGGTAGACTCTGGCTGTCCATATGTATTCATGTATGCATAAATGCACATTCTTGTGATTGTGATACTTATATAGGCGTTCCCTCCAAGGGCATTAATTAAATTTCTTTCAATCATTTGACAATGAAGCAGATTGCTTTACTGCTTTTTATTAAAAAGTTCAGTATGGACTGGGCATAATATTTCATTTGGACATGGAAAGATTTTCACAGACCTAAATTAAGCAGAAAGAATTATAACCCTTTGTGATATGCCCACAGTAACAACCAGTTGGTATTAAGTAAAAAAAGAGATAAATATGTTTTCTTTCTCTTTTCACCCAAAATATGTAAAAGTGCTTTAAGCACAGGCTTAGATGTGAGATGACAGGGTCTTTGTTCATGGCAGTGTGCTGAGGGACTCCTGTATTTTAAGGTGTCCCGTGTTTCAGAAACAGGGCTAAGTTGATTTGGACATTACTCTTCTATGGCTCCAAAAATTTCGAGCATTTCTTCACCTGGTTCTGCCTACCTTTGAAGCGGCACATTTTCAGATGTGGTGCAGGGTTATTTTCCATCTCTATACCTATAAAAGAAAAATTATTTGAGAGAATGCACCACAGCATTTTCATGAGCAGAATACTTCAGAATTTCTCGTAAGCATCTTACCAACGTTTGTGAAGCAAAAAAAATCTAACACAGGAAAGAGTTTGTAGTACAACCTGGCAGAAGCAAATTATATAGAAGAGATCCTAAGGAAATTAACACGGACAATGTGAAAATAATTAGTTTCAAATGTTATTTCTTCTATGGCAGTTGAAGCTCAGCTGCGAAACTTCATGTGCATGCCTCAGTTTCTTCTTACTCATCTTTCTTATCTCAACATAAAATACAAACTTTTCACCCAATTTTTTTTATTTAACGCAGAAAGTAATTTTTACACACCTATTCAGGCATTTCCTTCCAGTGTTTGCATGAGTATAAATGAACATTCATAAATATTAACCTAATTTTGACCTAAAAATGCTATATACTGGTGGGTTCTCAACTGCTGCTGTCTCTCTGTTTCTGTTGTAGCCACTTAGCAGGAAATCTAGAAATGTAGTTGTTTTACTTGGAGTAACATTTTGAAGTGACTTGGTTTTGCCTTATAGTGTTTGCATTTAAACTAAGTGCACTCCAACACATGTAAAAATGACCTTTACCTTAGTGACACTGCATATTCTAAACCTTTTTATGTTAGTGCCTGAATATTAACAGGTACCTTGTTTCTTAAAAGAACTATGAATATTAGCAGCTAATTGCTGCTGAAAAGAACTGTGAAAGACTCATTCACTTTGTCTTTTTTATTGTGGAATCATTTGAGTTTGAGATTGGAAGGAGCCCGAAAAGAAAAAGCGAATTCGGCCAAACCCACCAACTTTCAATTTGTTTTACACCAAAACCACACATTTTGCATGTATTTTATGTGCAATGAATATTGACTCCTGTCGTGTTTGGCCATAATTAGAGGCAGTCTTACTTAAAAAGTTTTGAACCTTAGAAAATGTGTAGCAGAACCTGGGCAAAGTTCTGAGTTAACAATGAAACTGGAAACAGGACATTTCATGTGGTTTTGGGTTTCATAATGAAAGTTTGACATAGTTCAAGTCATCAGTCAGTTCTAACCATTTCCTTAGAGACCTAAACTCTTCCATGTTTTCAATTTTTGTCAGTAGATTTTGTTCATACTATCAGGTGAAAGAAAAAGGTAATTGTCCTCTTGATCAAGTATCCCTATGTAAGTAGTCACTGTGGTTTGAGCTTGATGGCATAAGCATCTAATCTCTAGCTAATAATGCTGGAATAATCCTCTGTAGTGCTAAACACAATGGTTCAGACTGTTTTCTATCATAATGTGCAGCTTGGGCTGCGTGAAATTCATCCTCACCTAGAATTGTTGAATCAAATTAGGGAAAAAATGCAGTGGATGGAGGTGAATGGAGTCAGGAAAGGGAAGAGAAGCGGAATCAGTCAACCACATTACAAACTACCTTGGAGATGACGTGGTGTAGCTTTGCTTTTAACAAGCAAAAATAACCGAAACAACAGATTTATATGTCTAGGGATCATGGTTTACACAATATTAAATTAGTAGAGGTTCTACTTGCACACATCCCTAAAATAACCTGTTTTACCAACTGACCTTTCAGGTAACAATTATTTGCCTGTCTCATGCCTAGGAGTTATCTAGTGCTACGATGATCAGAGTTTTAACAAGAACTGCTCTTTTTTCATCTCCCTATGTCCCTCATTAAATATATTCATATGATAGGCCTAAAAATTATACCTCTGGGGAGAAAGCTGTGAAATTAGTGACCTGCTGAACATAACACTTAAGACACAGGTAACTTCCTGGTCCTAAGATGCCAGCTTTCCTCCTTTCTTCCAGCTACCTAATTGCAATAAATACTATTATATGAAGTTCTATTGCTTTTTTTTTTGTTTGTTTTTCTTTCTCAAGTCACAAAAAAGAACTGTAGCTGCCACATGGAAATTATGAGCATGACTTATCAAGGATCTAGTCTACTGTTAGGGATGAAAGAGGATATGGTCCACATCTACAAAACACTTTTTTTCAGTTTAACTTTCTATTTGAAGTAGTTCTGAAATCCACTGTCATAAAAAATACTGGCTTATATTCAATAACGTATGGATAGTGTCTATGGTAGTTGCAATACCAGTGTGTTTAGGAAGTGAACCCCACTTGTCCACATAGCAGGTTGAGGCACTGCAACCACAGATTAAGATTTATGTGATTAATCTATTTAATATTCATTGATGTGATCTTTTATGGGGAAGTGGACACCCCCCTATTAGACTTTCAACTGGCTAGGATTTCTTGTGGCAACCAGAGGTGAAAGACTCTCTGTTCTCATTAGCGATCATGTTCTCCCTTCAGTTCATCATACCAATCAGTTTTGTTGGGTTTTACGCCATAATTTTCCTTCTGTGACTCATTTGCGCCAAGGGACAAACTAAAATGACTGCTGGGGCCACATCAGCAAATGTATGTATTTACTTCAGTTATACAAGCATCTTAGTCAAAATAGACATACAGCTATGAAAGGGACTTATGCAAAATGGTGCAGTAGTTTGACTAAAAGTAACTTGTTTTATCCAGAACCACATTTTGCATATTATTATTCAACTCTTTTCAAAAAAGATTACGTGATTGAAATACACTGCAGAAAATGTTTGCGGGAGTAAACGAGCCTCGTCACAGAGGCAATCAATAGGGAGATGTCTGTTTGGATATGATTTTACATATCTGCAAGCTAGCTGAGACATCCAGCTACAAAATGATGTACCATGGGACACTGTGTAGATATCTGATACTTTCCAAGGGATTTGGGGTCCATAAACTAATGAATGCATTACATGTAGCCATATATGTAGGTTTTTCACCTCTGACGAATATGGTAAGGGTAATTTACTTCACTTAATAAGCAATTAAGTGCAGTTCAATACAGCTGACTATCGCAAGTTAAATATTCATTTTACGTAACTGTTTGAGGACATCGTGTGTGAGAGAACACAAACGAGCAGAAATTGCTCATGCAAAATGTGAGAGGGGACGACAGCTTGTGTGCGATGCCTTTCAGTGCTATGAATTTCATTTCATAGCACTTTTGCTTTTTGACAGGCATCCTATCCAGGCTGGGGCAGGTTGCAGTCAAAAAAAAATCTAGGTTGGTATGCAACTTTTGAGTTCAGCGTGGGGGATGTCACAGAACGCTGTGATTCACAACGGAGCGCAGCGGATTCTTGGGTCGTATGTAAATTGAGATTGCCGCAGTCAGGTTGGTTAAAGTGTTTGAACAGTGTTGGGCAACTATTGTTGTTCTGGGCAAAACAGAGGGGAAGTCATTCTGAGGAGACAGTAAAACGACTTTAATCAGAGGTGCAAAACTTACAGGGCCATGGGACTGGATCTGCAGTGCGGCAGTGACTGCGCACAGATAGACAACCATGAGGAAGGACAGCAGGGTGCATCCTTCTCCTTAACCCTCACTTCTGTCTAACTCAGGTGGCAATTAGGCACAAGCCCACTGGGAAAAGATCCACCTTTTGGCCATAGATGTTTATATTCAGACAACCACAGATTGGTATTTTCATTGCCTTGCTGTCCAGCAGTTACAGTTAGCCGTAGATGTGCACACATCACCCCTTGCAGTGGGGAATATTCATATCCTCACCAGAGTGAGTTTCCTGGCAGTCCCACTGCTGCTGCACAGCTCTGCATTACCTCCAGCATGGGCTGGGGCTCATGAGTTACCCAAATGGCTGCAGAGTTGTCAGAAGTACGTATGTATAAAACCCAATCAGCCTGATCTCCCCGAAGAAATCTGATAAAAGAGAATACACAGACATGCTGGTTTTGCTCTGCTGCCAGGTCATTTCTGTTTGTATTGCACAAGAGCCAAGCCTCAAGATTTGGGCCCATATTTCCTAATTTATTTTGAACAAGAAAAGATTGGAATAGAGACCTTAGAAGGCACCGAGGCAGCATGCTACACTGGAGAATTTATTTTGTTTTGCAGCTACTGAGACTGCTGCTTGAGAGTTAATTCACTGTGGGCTTGAAAAGATGCAGTCCAACTTTTAAAGTATTTGTCTCATTTCAACACAACCTGCTTCAAAATACATTTATATATCATAAACACAGTGCAGCAACTTTATTAAGGATTAATAAGCTTTATTAAGCATATATTTGTCCGCTGAATGTTGACTAGAAGCTATGAAAAATGTGATGTTACCATTGCCGCATGTTTAAATGATTGCCTGCATATGTATCCATGACAATATCTATTCATCTTCTGTTCTTTATATATGTTTTTATTATAAATATCTTTATTCTAGTGGAACATTTTAATATCAAAGTTGACACAGTGAAGTGCAAATTGGAATAGGTCAAATGAAAATCAGATATCTGTATCTTGAATTTATTCCAAGTAGTTTGGTATTGATAAGAGATATCTGATTGTTGTCCATACGTCAAGACACAGCAGCCTTTAATAACTCGTGCTTCTTAGTCAAAGCAAGTCTTCCACGCTCAACCTTTCAAGCCTGTAGTAAATACTTTATCAAGCATAAGTGGTGTAGGGGAATTAGATTAATCCATCTTGTAGGGAGTTTATAAGGTTTAGCACATATATGCACTTTCAAGAAGAGAGTTGTTTTCCATAATCATGTAGCTCAAGCATAGGAAGCATATGCATGATTATATAATTAACAGAATATTTGTTTGCCAGTGTTTGGCTAGTGTACGTAATAATATCATTATTAGGCCTTCTGTGCTCCTGTATTATCAGATTGTTACCTCCCTGCTCCTTTATTTCACTGTCTCTGCTTTTTAGATTAATCACTTTTTTTTAATTTGAACATTTTAAGGACTGGGACTTCTTTTGACCATGAAGAGACTAGTTTGTGAATACCAAAGCAAAGGTTATTTTAGAGCAGATTTAAATGTTGTTGTTTCATTTTGGGGTCTTGTTTGTTTGTTTTCGGGTTCCTTTTTTTTTTTTTTTTTTTTGTTATATCTCTCAATCATTTTTCTAAGGTGGTGCTTTAGTCCCAAACCTTGTTCCACATCATATTTGTAAATATCTGCTCTATTCTAATCAGCTCCACATCTCTCAAGAATTATCTTCAATGCCCTCTCCCTCCATCAGGCTGCAGGCAACAGTGCCAGCTGTAACTCTCTCATCCTTCATGATTTTCCTCTTTAGTGGTCAGTCCTGCTCACTGCTGAAGTTTATGTGTATCATGCTCTCCTGAAGCGGATGAGAAATGATACAATGTGGATGTTTTACTTTGTGCTGGCAAAGTTGGAATTCAACTAGTTAACCCCGTTTTTCTTTCAAGCATTTGAACATACTGGGAAATAAACATTCACTTTTTTCCTTTTCTTAATTTTTTTTTTTGTTTGTTTTTTTTTTGTTGGAGGGACTGAATAATGCTCAATCTACCTTTATGGAAAAAGATCGGTTTCTAAATAAACAACATGCTAAGCAGTTATCCCTTCATCATATGGTTTAGAAGATGTCATCTACATTTCCCTTGTTTTTCTTTGTGAAACATGTTTCTTGGGCTTTTTTTCCCCTCCTTTTCAGCACTCTCGGTAACAATCTTAGTAATCTTTCTCAGGACATGCGACATAGGTACAACTTTTTGCGTTTCCTATGTACGTGCCACCACCACTCACTCTGCTTTGAGTAACACTATTATGTAACAGCGGGTTCATTTTCCAGTGTTGCATTTCTTTGCTTCTGAGATTATAATCTATTTTGTGCATTGCTGAATGCAATAAATATTTCATGTATTTCACCCTATTACCATTTTCTTTTTTCCTGCATGCCCTCTATGCTTATTTCGGTAAATGTAAGCTTGTTTCTTTACCCAGTCCCACCGCATTCCTCTTCGTTTACAGTTAGCAATGTGTGTGTAGTGATAATTTTGTTCTTCATAGATTTATTGATTCACTTTTTCTTTGTTCAGAGGCCGTGCTATTTTTGTGTGTTACAGAACTGGTGTTCACCTCCCCATTTGCCTACTTTGCTGCTGCTTTAGTGTGTATGTACAGTTTGTTATGGGTATTTTTGTTGTTTTTTTGTTACTTGTTTTAAATACCCTAAACAGCTACATGTCTGCCTGTGCAATAACTCACGTCTCCTGTGGCTGATGATGCAGCTTTCCTTTTACACATGGCATATTCAAATGCTACACATTTTATCAATAAAGAAAGTTTAATTTTTCTCTTATCTCGTAGCTTGTACAAACTTGTTGTGTTCAAGTTGGTCTCGTTGGGTTACTTTTTCTCCAGGTGCATGATGGGAAAGAAGTTATGTCTGTCTCGCAGTTGCTTGGTTTGTCAATAGTTACCACCTCCTGCTCGCACCTCTTACGGGCGGTTTCACTCCCGCGTTGCCGACACGCCGAGCCGACACTTTTGCGACATCCCGCGTCTGGAGTGATGGGGCTCTCACCCTTGCGGACGCGGGGTGATGCATTACTGTCCCCTCGGGAATGCTGTCTGGCGAGCCGCGGCACCCACCGCCTCACCCCGGCGCGGGCTGCCCTCCGATGAACGGTGGGGCCTTTTCCCCCGACCTTTACCGCCTTTCCAAACCGCGCCCGGTGCTTTCCTTCCACCTCTGCTGGCATCGAAGGGAGTGGGACAGGAAAAGCTGCCCCCTCCCAGCGTGGCCTGCGGGCTTCCCGGTGGCCACCACGACCTAAGGGTCCCCTCCGAACCCAGCTCCGTTCCTCCTGGGGCGCACACCCGCTCCGCAGCGCTGCCGCCCTGCACCTGCCTGCCGCTGCCAGGCCCGCGCAAGCTCCGCGCGGCGAGGCAGAGGCTGCGCTGTCGCGGTGAACGCGCTCGGCGGCGCCGGCAGGATATTGTTCAGCCTTCACCACCACCGCCGCCCCTCCTCCTCCTCCTCCTCCTCTTCTCCCCCCCGTTCCCTCCACACCACACTCCTG
>JANRGW010041100.1:21111-62753 GCA_024733675.1 Psilopsiagon aymara | reverse complement strand
GAAAAGAATACAATTGCTCACCACGCAATACCAAGCCCAACCAAGCAGTGCCCCCCCTTACAGGTGTCTGCCCTCTGCTTTTACTTCCTGGGCATGACAGTTGGGGTATGGAATACCTCTTTGGTCAGTTTGGGTCAGGCGCCCTGCTTCCACTTACTCCTGGCTTCCCCTCCTCTCTGGCAGAGCATGAGACTCAGAAAGTCTTTGGTCAAACCAAAACATTCTAAGCAGTAACTGAAAACATTGGCATTATCAGCACTAGTCCCAGGCTGAAAGTCAAAAACACAGTGCTGCACCAGCTACCAAGGAGAAAAATGACTGCTACTGCTGAACCCAGGACACTGACCTGCCCAAAGTTTTAATTCCAGCTCTTAGCTGTTTGTACTTTTGCAATTCAGTTCTTATGGCACTTCATGAGAAGGGTGGCAGAGGAGGCATAGGTGGAGAGGTGGCATAGCTTTTATGTTATGTGTTTCAGCTATCAGCTATAGCTTTTCAGACCATGACATTTCAAAGAAAACTGTTGTTACTCTCCTCTTGAGCTGTTTGCAGTCAGTCAAAGGACTTAGAAAATTAAACAGAAATCTGAAAAGAACACCACACTCAAAATCACCCATGGCTCCTCCAATTCCCCGAGTCATTTACATTTCATACAAGTGTCTCAAACACATTTCTCCCAGAGCAAAGTGCTTGTTTCTAGCATGTCCCTACATCTCGTTGTTCTAATACAGTGTTTATACAAGCAAGTACATGAAGTCATTTGCTGAAACTTGCCACAAGCTGCTTGAGCAAAACTCAGGGTCACCTCTCATGTAGGCCTCATCTGGTCCACCTGTGTAACATCCGGCCAGCCTGCCAGCCCATAACCTCTCCTTCTAGTTTCTGCATTCAAGCCCTTAGAAGCACAGGCACAACAAACTAAAAAACCTCCACTTTTTCATGCCATTTTTACCTTCTCTGCAGCTCTAGCAAAAGTCTGTGCCGTATATTAAAAAGAAACTAATAGGCCCTTGTCCTGGGTTCAGCAGTAGCAGTCATTTTTCCCCTTCTTAGTAGCTGGTACAGTGCTGTGGTTTTGACTTTCAGCCTGGAAACAGCGCTGATAACACAGATGGTTTTAGTTGCTGCTCAGTAATGTTTACTCTGACCAAGGACTTTCTGAGTCTCATGTTCTGCCAGGAAGGAGGGGAAGCTGGGAGGAAGCAGAGACAGGACACCTGACCCAAACTGACCAAACGAGTATTCCATACAGCAGCACGTCGTGCCCAGTGTATAAACCGGGAGCACTTACCCGGAAGGGTTAGATCACTGCTCAGGTCAGGCTGGGTATCGGTCAGTGGGTGGTGAGCAGTTGTATTCTCTTCCCTTACCATTACTGGTGATAGCAGCAGTGGTTTGTATTATACCTCAGTTTCTGGACTGTTTTTATCTCAACCCGTGGGAGTTAAATTCTTTCAATTCTCCTCCCCATCCCTCCTGGAGTGGGGGGAAGAAGGGAGGGGGGAGGAGTGAGCGAGAGACTTCATGGTTCTGCATTGCCAGCTGGGCTTAAACCATGACAGCACTACATCTACATCAAACTCATCATCACACAAAAAGAGTGACCTCACAAACCTGTGCGTCTCTGATTGTGGCTGAGCCTCACAGTTTAACGCTAAAGTTCTGCTGTGCTAAAAGACAGCTTTGATTATTTCACAAAATGGTTTGGGTTGGAAAGGACCTTAAACATCATCCAGTTCCAACACCCCTGCCACAGGCAGCAACAATTTCCACAAGACAAAGTTTTTGATATTTTTGAATAATATAGAATTAATCCTTTAAATTACCTAGTGTTATGAATGGAAACATTGCACAGTTATTGGAGGGGGTGGAAGGAAACATTTGTACACTCACATGTGCAACCTGCAGTCAGCTTGAGAGTAAGACTGCAAAAACCTCACATTTTTCACATTAAAATACAACATATCTGAATTTTATTTGGAATGACCACACAATTGGTTTCCACCTACAATCATATGAGAGAAGGCAAACAAAAGAGTTCTGGTTAATGTTTGGTTAAATTCATACCCTTTTATGTCTGAACAGTGCCATAATATTTACTTACACATTTATAGCTTTGCTTGCTGAAATACAGACAAAACCAACATATTGCACTTGTGAAAACCCAAAGATTAACACAAACTTAATGAAGTTCTTAGTCAAGTATTGACCTTCACAGCACTGAACGTGCTGCTCAACACACTAGGAAAAGCAGTAGGTCTTTTTATTACTGCAGAAATAACTGTTCTTTAAAACCACTCAGTTCAGTTCTTATGTAAGCAGAGCACCCTGAAGTGAAATAAAGTTCCACAAAAGACAGGCTAAATAAAGATCAGAGAACCTGGAAAATCTCTGGTATTTTTATCTCTTTCTGCACCACAGAAGACAAAGCCTACATCAGAAGTCACTTCAATAACCTCCCAGACAAACAGCAGAAACACTTCACAGATGAGGAAAAATATCAACCTCTCAAGAAAAATAAGATTTAATAAAAGATGGAATGAAGAAAATAAGCACCCAACTCTTACCTAGCACAGGACAGAAGCTGCACCGGTTCATTCAATACCTTTAGCAGGCAGAGTCTCAGACTTGTGCCCTGTACTGCAGACCTTCATCAGCACCTACTCCTCAAAGCTTTTCTTTTCCACCCTGCGTAGCACAGAACAGACACCACAATGCCCCTCTGCCCAAACCCAGAAAAGCAATTTGCCTGCTGATTTCAGCTGTCCTTAATATGTCTCAGATAAGTTATCAACATCAATGCCTGAACAAAGCAGGCATGAAAAAAACCTTCCAGAGACACCTGTGAATTCTCACACCTTTAATGAATTTACCTCAGTAAATACATCTGCTGAGAGTCTTTAAGTAGTAGCAGAGCCTAGTTCACTGCTTGTGTGCCTCTAGCAACTTGTGATGTGACTTTTTCAACTTTTATAATTTTGCCCTTTAAAACATGTAAACAGAAAGACTTCAAAATCACACCTTAATCTCTAAATAAGCTGCATTTTAATGTAGTTGAGCTGTTTTGTCAATGCTAAAACATTTTGTTCCTATATTGATGCAGCATTTTAGTGAATAAGTATTTCTGAAATAAAATAAAACCCCCCACCCCAAACTCAAGGTATTTCTTCCCAAAAAGATCAACTGAACAAACCGCATCTACCACTAGATTTCCATTCCTCAGACAGTTCTTTATGAGAAGGTTCTGTCAGCTCACCACAGTTTGGAAGGGAAGCCAGTGCAGGTCCCAGCACAAAATCACTAAGTCTTATTATACATCTTGGGAAGATATTTTGTCTCAAGACCAGAAAAGTCCATAGGTCTCAGCTTGTAATGCTTACACCCTTATCTCATCCTAGGCTTTTTGGTATGCCAGCCGAAGCCATTGGGTATGAATGTGGATTGCAAGTGCATAGATAGCATGGCAGACAGGATGCATTTAGAACAAATAAGATTCCCAGGAAAATTCATACCACCTAGTTTCTCTATTTGAACTTTGGCAAAGTTGAGCTTTAGAACCGATGTTTGGAATTGCTTATATTGATAACAATATGCTTATTGCTACAGTTAACCCTTAACAAAAAAACCTGTGCCACATCTTCCCACTTAACAGATTGCCAAAAACAGTGGGAAAAGATGTGTCAGCTCCTGACACTGATTCAAATCTGGTTCTACTGAAAAACCTAGAAGCAGAATTAAAACTAGAAAATCATTCAGTTTACATTGCTCCTTGCCTTACCAGCCGTGGGACAGAAGAGGGAGAATCTGTCTATAGCAGAGATATGGCACTTGCTTTGCTTAGTATTTCAAACACGTTTCACATAACACAAACCTCCTCAAAGTACAATTTCCCACTTTTCTGTGAGCAAACAGATGATATTTATGTAATTCAAACTCCTCTAACCAATCACTTATTCTTACTAATATGACATGAGATTTGATAGTCTTATTTTATTCATGATTCTGCTTCTCTGCATATCCCATACTGTTACTCAGTCTAGTGATCTGCCATAAAACACTTTTTCCTGATACCAGTTAACTTTCATTTTGCCAAACTCCTAATCTATGTTGCCCTCGAGATGTGGACAAATAGCCAAAGCTGAAAACTCATAAAAAAGCTGCATCTGTCCCACTTCCAATTGTTGCCCCATATACTCATGGTACAATAGCAAAGATTAGCCTTTCCAGCTCTACAGTTTGTAGTGGTCTGGCAGGTTTAAAAGAGGCACCTTACACTTTCATGTAAAACACAGAATTCCCAGACTATCCCTCAGAAGCATTTCAATCCCACTTTACAGAAAATCAAAGCCTGAACTGGTGGGTAGGTAATGTGCACAGTTCTTTCATAAACTGTTTACATGCAATAGAAGAAAATTTTAGTGTCTTAGGTTCTCTTTAAATGCAAACTCTGTCAGTCAGCTGTAATTCACACCTAGAGATTCATCAGCTTGTTCCTAAAGAAACCATCCTACTGAATTTCTATTGAACATTTCTAGTTCTAATAGACTTCAAATTGTGGTGTGCATTTTTTTTTATTCGTTTGTGCAAAAGCCATATTTTCTTTTCATTTCTTAAATTTTTATCACAAGCTAACAAAATCCTATAAATTCTAAGTAGTTCTTTTAAATCGAAGGTTTATCATTGCTCAGCAAAATGCTGATACTGAAATGAAAAGTGGTTCATCTGTGTTTAACTGCCATTAAATTAAGTCTTGCCCACATGAACTTCTCAGTGAGAAAGACTGATAGGTAACTACTCAGCGAAGCGAGCTCTGAACATGGCATATCAATAGCTCTAAGAAGGACACCATCTAGAGTGAGACTAGGGAAGAAAGTCTTATGTTCAGCTATGGTAAAACCACACCTCGTTTTCCTGAATTAAATAATCTCTAAATGTTCACATAAACTTGCTGAAGTATTTAATTCATGATGGCAAGATTATAGCATATATTTGTATAGCAAGAATTCGTAGTTACCTTTATGTCATTATTTCTAATGTAAATCACTGTTTGAGCTAACATATAATCTAATGAGTTTGAAATCAATTTACTGCATTAAGAAAAAAGCTGTATAGCTATCATATTACCAAAACACTGTTTATCCAAGTATTATCTATCAATTGCAGTGATAAGTTTCATATTATTTACTGCGTTGTGACTTTCATCAGTATGGATTATCTGGTAAGGAAGAGATCATCCTGCAGTCTTTTCCTCTTTCTGGCTGCCTACTTTCATGAGACCTGTGAAGATGGAATAACTGTGACATGTCTGCCTATGTATTAAACAGTAAAGATGTGGACACATGCACATAATACGGTTGTATAAAGTTTTCTCTCTTCAGGAAACCAAGAAAAAAACCACCCACCGTCTGCTGTATCAGGTTGCAGAGATCACTTACCTACGGCTGATCTTTGTCATGACTGCGTTGCAGGAGAGCTGAGGGCTACTCCTGCAGCACCAGAGCAATCCATCTTCTACAAAGGCAGATGTGTAATTCTACTCATCAGGTGAATAAATGTGACTGCCACAGTCACCATGCACCCATCTGCTGAATACTGGGCTGCCGGGCTGCTCTGCAAGTGTGTTTTTAAGTTTTGAGTCTAAGGAAAGTGCAGGAGTGGTCCCCGAGAAGGTGCTCTACATGTGTTGCCAAGAGTTTCAGATGTCAGGAGAAATGCACGGATACAGTGACTTGCAAATATGGGATCTTTCCACACTTCACACTACTGAAGAAAACAAGAAGGATTTTATTATTTCCTAGGCAGGCATCAACACATTTTATGCCGTTTATTCCTTCTGATGAAATTATTTCCAAATATTCTTTATTCAAAAGGGCAAACGGAGCTCCCAGGTAAAGGCAGAGAGAAAAAAACTTGAGAAAAGTAAGTTGTGAATAGTTTCATTTTCAGGAAATTTTCGTTTGCCAGTTTGAGGCATCTCTGGAGTTGTCTGGACACACTTGCTGAAAGCTTTGCCTTCCTTTCTGTCAGTGTATTCACATGCTGCCTTGCAGTACTCCCCATTCACAACCCTACTACCTCCTGCAAGCAGACATTCAGGCACAAATCACATGTAAGAAGCAGCAGTACAGAGCCCAGAACATTTTCCTTTGGCACCTAATCCAAACAAAATCTGACAGCTCATTCCCAGAGGTGAGACGCTCTGAATAAGCTCACATCTGCAAACCCTATTATTTTAAAAACTCTCCCCACCATCAGTGAAAGCTGTCTGCCAATGGTAATTAATACTTATTGATATATATTAGTAGTAAATAAGGGATAGATTAACCATCTCATAACCTGGAAACACATGCCATTGCCCTATTCTTGCTGGCACTTCTGTAACAAAAGTCCTTTTAGGACATTTTTTTCCTTCTTCTTTGTACCTTTGTATAAAAAGAAGCCCCCCCCCCTAAAAAAATTAAACAGAAAGCTTAGGTTTTAGTCTTGCAGTTTCTTTAGGGAGAGGCAGAAAGATACCAAATGTTTCAGTGCAGCCCATTTGTAATTTGGCAATCTCCGAAGCATTGCTGATCCACTTCAGCCCTTTCAAGAACAGGCAGCATTTTGTGAAGTGTTACAATCCACTGTACTTGTTTCAGATAAACATGTAACAAAGAAAATAAAAAAGATAAAAATCTCAGAGTGGCATCTGAAGCCAAAGAAAGAAGCACTAAATGAAAGTGGGAAACTTACTAGAACCTTGTTAAAAAGTCTCTGCTCTTCTTCTTTTTATGGAAGGGAATCATACCAGTGTTGTACTCAATTGAACTGTTCTTCAGCCACGGTAAAAGCTTGCCTCCTATTAAGAAGCCCCAAACATTTCATAGCTGCCTAAAAACTTTTCAAAGGAAGTAAGGACCAGATGAGATAAAGAAATTTGAGCACTTCCACCTGTGCTTTCCACCATTTTCCAGAATACTGAAGTCTGGTTCTCCTTTTACCTAGTAAAAGAGTCCTGAACTGGTTCCTATTTGCTCTTGCTTAAGCAAAGAATCTGCCAGGGCACTCCAGAAGTGGAAAGCAGTGTTAAAAAGGGCATCCCTTCAAAAAGCAGAGTATTTACAAAAGAGCATCCCTGGATATCTTCATGTTGTCCTCTGTCAATGACATTTCAAACCATTGAACATATACAACCACTAAGCTTGGAAAGTAACTCTTACTGTGATTCAAAGCATTGATCTACATGAAGACCTGGGGGTGACCTACATGACCTGCACACTACCCTAGCCACCACAGTGTCCATCTGCCTGTTCCTTCTCACCCCCACCTCTCCCAGTGAGCATTTGAACCATCCTTGCAAAGCGGAGGCCATAGGACAAAGTGAGAAAGGCATGGCAGTTAGGTCTGGGGTGGTTAGAAATGGAGAAAACTAGTGAACCCATGACCACTGGAAAAGCATTAACTAAGGTGATCTAGGCCAGGAGATCTCCACTGGTGCCTCTTATTTTGTAATTCTAACTTTTGTTTCCTGGGCTTTATTACATACACTCCCAAATCAAGATTCTGTTTTGCACCAAGCACAATGCTATGTTCTATGCAGAATAATGCAGGAGCTTGTTTATTCCAGAGTTAGTAAACTCAAAACTGATCCTAGCAAGGTGTTTTCCTCAATTTGGCCCCCACATTTTCATCACATCAATAACCACGTTATTCTTGCATCCTTAGTTCATTCACAAAGATATTCTCCATGAGTGTCCTTCTCAATTAAAAATAACTCTGCATAATTATTTGCCTAAACTCAAGCAAGTACGTGACTGAATCAAGGCCTAAATGGACCAACAGGATGATCTTCTGAACTGGCTTGGGCATAGTACAGTCAAGCTATACAAAAAAGGAGAGAGAAGAGATTTATATCTTCATCCTCTTCTTATATATAAATATAAATGTAAAGCTATTTATAATTAAGAGCCACAAAGGCTCTTGAAATAAATTTATTTTAAAAGGCAGTTTTGCTAATTGCAGATTTCCCTAAATAGTGAAAACTTTATATAGACAGTTTATAATATAGTTATTAACAGACATATAAACTGATTTACAGGAGAAATTACCTCTCTCAGTAGCACTTGCCAAAACTGCTTGGGTTTATTATAAAATTAAGTCCCTATGGACATTCTACCTGGTTATACCTTGACTGCAGCAGGGAACAGACACCTGCCATCTTTCTGGCTGCAAGAATGTATTCCTAACATTGTTATCTACCTGGAAATAGCTGCTACTTCATGCACACTCAAAGCATCCTTCATTCAAACTACAATTCTTAATATAAAGAGAATTACTCAGGAGAACCTTACCACTCAGTGCTTAGTGTACTTGCTAATGCAGCTAAGCCTGGGTTTTCTAGACAAAATAAAATACAAAAATAATAGCTGTGCACCATGGCATTTTAAACCAGATGCTGATTTGTATAAGAAAGATGTGGAAGCAGAGAGCAGAAATTTGAATGAGGCAGAGAAGCATGGAAAGTGAAGCTGTGAGTAGTCCAGGACAGGTGGATGCAGAATAATTGTACAATTGTAGGATTGAAAGACTTAGAAGGGCTTCTTTACTGATATGTCTGCCTGCCAGTTCAGACTATTTCCCTATGTACAGGTAGCCACCTTAAATTCAAATTGGAAAGGGAGGTCGAGGAGGCCCTTTACAACAAGACCTACAAGCTAAACCCAGCAGAATAATAAAAATGGCTAAAATTGCTTATTAATGCAGAACAGTATTTATAGTATTTAATTGAACTCAAAACTTTGTTTTACTAAACCACATTTTCCAGAAAGGCCTGAGGACATAAACAGTGAGCCCATATATTCCTGGAGTGATACATTAGAATGCTTAAATGAGTTTATATATTCCTGAACTGATATATATGCTAGAATGCTTAAACCTTTTAAGTCTAAAACCAGATGTCAGTTTCCCATTTCAACTGGCTTTGGCTCTGCACTCTAAATATTGCTTCAGGTCTTACATTTTTCATTAAACAAAACATAACATATAATGGTGTCTGATATGCAACCCTGCAAAGGTACTCAGAGGCACTATATTTCAGAAGCATTATTCCCTTCTTGTAAGTGTGACCTTGAGTGCACTGCAGCTAGGTGCTGAAATTTGCAACTAAAACACAGTTCAGCTGAATGGGCTCAGGTTAGCCCTGATTTACCTCTGAAAGTAGCAGACACTGAGCTGTGTCAGGCCTAACACTTGCTTTTATAGTTTCATTGGAAATACTGCTGTGTAACACCGATTTTTCACTAACAAGCACTTTTGGGGATCTGTCAGTCCATACATCATTTCTCCTAGGCGTTGATATTACAGAGCTGCTTCATTTTGGTTGAGTGGGTGGGTTTGAGTTTGTTTTGTTCGAAAATTGACACAGTGAAGGCCCTGATACTTAGAAATTGATAGGATACCTTTGAGAAACATTACTGAACAGTATCTCTAGCTCTGTTTACAGTCCATAAGAGAAAGTCTTCTCAGAATGTTCTTTCACATAAAAGCATGTGGGTGTATTATGACGTCTCAAAATGCATAAACAAGGGGCATCTATAAACTCCCTCCTTAAAACATTTAGCATTTAAGTGATGCTACCACTTGAACTGCTTCTTAGGACTGAAATTATCATGTGAGTCCTGCAGGCACTTTAACAGAGGACTTTTCACCTGATGATTATTTGAGTTTCATGACAAAGGAAAACTGATCAGTGCAAAAGGATACAGTTGAATCTCTGTGCTTAACACACTGGCTCAAAACTCAGTGAGGTTTACCCAAACATGGTGAGATCAGGCGGCTGTGGGAGAGATTAGACTTTGACACCATGAGATACCAAGCATGGGAACTCAGGGCTGGAGCACATCTCTAGGAAAGAAATCACATTGCTTCGTAAACAAACTAGGGTAGCTTTATCTGGTATGATAATGTCCTCAGACATCCATGTTTGAAACACACTTTGAGAGACTATCAACTGTAAAGAGAAACTGCTGGCTGATCAGAGACTGAATTCAGATGCAACTTTCCTCTAATAGGAGAACTTGTTTTGTAATCACACATCAAATGGTATCAGATAAAAGATGCAAACTGTTTTGGCAAATTGCCACCATATTTCTCCCATATTTGGTAAATTATAGTGTTAAGAAGTATAATACACCTCCAGAAGAGGTGATAATTCCTCAGTATTCCGGATGAAGTCAAGAGTGTAATAGCCTTCTGCATTCTCAGCCCTGTTAGAGCTTCAGTAGAAGAAGACACATCACCTCCCCATGTGCAAAGGTGTAAGCAGCACACAGGACACCTGCCATTTTGAGCATTTCCTTGCACTTGTGTTTGGTTTGAATTGTACTTTGCCTGTTTAAATGGAACGTTGAATTCTCTGGTCCCCATTTCCAACAGCACCAAGACCCTGTTAGAGGTAGAGACAATAATGACCAGAAAAACACGATTTGCAATACAGTACCTTCGAGTGAATGGAAGAACTTTTGGCTTTGGCCAAACACTCCATAGTTCTGATAGCAAGGCCAGCAGAGGTCTGCATGAGCAATATCATACGAACATTCACCTTGTCTCTCCCACAGGCGACTCACTTCTGTGGCAGGTTCAAATCTAATTATTTTCCAGGAAAAAATAGTTGCACCTGGAATTGCGGACGTAACACCAACTCAGTTCCAAATAAAAGAAATAAACCCTAAACCAAAACAAAAAAAGAAATTAAGTTTGGAAAAAACTGTAATTTTCAGAGTCAAAGTAAATTATAACACACAGTCATGTCATGCAGTTACAGCCCCTTTCTAATTTGCACCTGACTTCGAGTTCAGGCTGCTTCTTTGTATCCTCCATGATACAGAGGGAAACACTCCTGAAGATCCAATTATTCCATACAGTGTAGCAGCTCTAATTGAGATGAAGCTTCATCTGTGCTTTGGATTTGTGAGCAAATGACTCAACTGAGAACAGCTGTAAAATTATGCTAGCAAACCAGACAGAGCAAAGATTTGGCTACTGTAATAGAATCTGGAGTTTAAAAGTCTTTTTTCTTACCCAAATGCGCACACATGTACATTTAAGTTTCCCTCTTTTTTAATGCTGAAACATTCTGAAAGATAAAAATGAGTTTCATAATATCTGAATTTAAAGAAAATTCCAATAAACATATTCATAAACAGCCTCAGGTTAACTCCTTTTGATATAGCAATATTTTACAAGAATCCCTTCTTCCAGTCACTAATGGAAATCAGGATGCTCAACTCTGTGAAGAAGAAAGTTTAGCTTAGAGTTGGGATTCTTCTAGATTTTTCAAAGATAACCTCATATGGCTCCTATAGGAGTTTTAATTAAAATAAATCCAGATACTGCAAGGATAACAAATGGTGCTATATTACAGCACACTTTTAATCTATTTTTGACTCAAAGATAGATTTTCTCTTTTTTTTTTTTTGTAAGTTTTCTAAGAGGAAGATATTTGCCAAGGTGCACACCTCAGCATACATCAGACTATATGAAATTCAAGCCAAGAAAATGCTTTGTACATAAACTGTGTGAAGACAGATAAAATAAGCCTCAAACCCTTCACCAGTGCAGGTCTTTGCACCGTAGTTTTATTTGTGTACCACTTAATGACAGCTTCTAAGAGAGAGATCAAATGGGCTGAGATGGAGGTAGAGCCATATGATCTCTTCTGGAGTACTTCTGCTTGCAGTTAAGATAAGCAACCAAAGTCCACATTAGCGGCAGTTGTTTGACCCATGTGAGTCTTTAATTTAGCATTGCTCCTTGGGTGTTAATATATTTGCCTTTTAAGTCCTCAACTCAAGCAAACCAACAAACCAGCATCTGGGTAGAATAGGCAGTTCTTGGCCTAACCTCAGAGTAAGACCATAATAAGACACTTCAGCTGTCCTTTCCATTGCTCCAGCTACCTGTTGGTACAACCAAGGAGAAGCAAAACCTGAAAACAGGTGCCTATCTGTTCATCCCCAAACACTGCAATAGAGCAACTTCTCAGCCTACTGTTATCAGGCAGTGTCAGCAGCAGCTTCCTTGCTTTGTTTACACTTTCAAATACCTCAAGTAAAGCAAAAACTGCATTTGAGGGAAAGGCTTTTCTTTGCAGAGTTAAGCGCAATTTCTCCCTCCTTCTGTACTGTTGTGAATAAAGTAGCTCAGGAGACAGCTCTTGAATTACGGTCAGTATAAATCAAAGAAGGGGCCACTTAAGGGCTGCACACAAACTAATTTGTCTGTGATCCCCTAAAGAGTTTGCTAAACACTAGAAGATCAGCAGTTCTCGCTGTAGTGACGAGAAAGAGACTTCAGCACTGAAAAATATTGAGAAGCTATCAGCTGCTGACTGCTTGCTGTGCTTCCACAGAACTGTACAGATTAACCCCATAGAGGGTCCAAGAGGGACACAAGATTAAGCTATATAAAATCTGGTGTTAAATCTGGTATTTCAACACGCTGCAGAGAACAAGCAAGCCACAAGTTTAAGAATTTTTGGGAGATTTCTCCCCAAAATAGAGTTATAAAGGTCAGTACAAACAGTACACTTTTACAATAAAGTGGCTGAAGAATATCCCCTCTTCCCATAGCTGTTGAGACACCAAAGGCAAAACCAGTCAGCCAGCAGCAAGAAATTAAGAGTGAAAATTTTACAAAATGTTTCCGTTTTTACATGAAACTGTTACTGGAATTCTTGTGTGAGTTGATTCAGATATCCAGGTAGAGACACAGAGACAGGAAAATGAACCCAGAGATGAAAATTAAGCTCAGCCTGGCGAGTGGGGAAAGGGCATAGGCAGGTCATGTAACAACTTTCCAGGGTAATTCTGTTTCCACTATCTTCAACATATCTGATCCACGCTAAGAGCGGGCTAGTAACAATGCAGAGAGGAGTGTTAGTTTCCACAACATGGCTAGTACAGGGTAATCCCCACGCTCTTCCTCCCCTCTGGCTCTTTCATCCTCTTTAGACTTCAGGCCATTTTCTCCCTCACCAGACTAGGTAAGTGTGGCTAGATGTGCCTCTGCTGCTGACTGTAATAGTTTTTTTGAAACTGCAGCTTTAATTCAGAAGCAGAGCTCAGTACTAATAAACAGGAAGAGATACTTTAACCTTCTTCCCATCTACTTCTGGCTAAGCCCCTCTGTTCTCTTGCATCACCTGCAAGGCCCTGTCATCAGCTGATCCTGCTCACTATATCAGCAGAAAGCCATGCAGCAGTGCCCACAGTAGACTATTGGCCGAAGCATCTTGAACCTCAGGCGTGACAAATCCAAGATTTGCTTTACAGGAGTACACTACAGCTGCCCAGAAACATCCATAGCTCACTGTATGTTCTGTTTGAAAGCAGAGATGGGAAGGTTGTAATGCTCTCCCATGACTCATCTTCAGCTGAACATGTTCATTGAAGTGGAATCTTGTGGACCAAGACTTTGGCATTTCTAAGACAAGTGACCAGGACTACAATTAATAGAATAACCTTGCTCTGTCCTAGAAGAGTTTGGAGACAGCATTTGCTGAGAACTGATCTTTTTTTTTCTGAAAAAAAAAACCCTTCAATTTTGTCTTGTTTATACTATGTAGTTTAGATTGGAAAACTGTGGCTGGAACACATCTTGCAACAATTCTTTTTTATTCTCTCTACAAAGTAAAATTATGCTCTGATTTACACAAAAAACAAATCACCTCTTGATCAAAAGAATTATGTTCATTTATAGATTTTATTTACTGTTATGTATCCCTGGAGAGCCTGGAATCTTATTGGTAAAACCAGATGAATATTACTTCCTTATCTTTTTCCTTGCAAGCACATAAATCTCATTCCATAGCAAATATTCATCTCTAGAGAAAACACATTTAAATTTCCTTGAGATTACAAAACCTCTGCTAAAGCAAGAAGCGATTCTACCACATCCAAAACCGACATCTAAGTCCATCCCACTCCCCTGTGAAGTGGCTAGGGCTTCCATGTCCTCTGAGTTTGGACAGAGCCCCTGGTTCACCACAGGGCAAGTCATCACCTTTAAGGCAAGAACCCTGCCCCTACCCACACTTTACAGCACAGTGTCAGGTAAGGGATTACAGTACTCTGTGAAGATGCTGACAGTCACCTCCAAATCAATTAGCAAGAGCCAGTAACAGCTATCACCATTAAATATTTATGTCAGCTACTCTTGCTGAAGTTCAGGTTGAAAAGGAGCACAGTTTAACTGTTCACCAACAGAGCTGAGCTGATGAACAAGCTGAAGGCCCCACGGACCACTACTCTCATCCCGTATGGTCTCTGCACCCAGCTGCATCCCTGCTCCTGTGTGCTCTTCCGCAGCTGTGGTAGTTGTCTGCAGTCTTGCAGAGCTAATTCTGCCACCTCAATCCACAGAAAGATCTATTTGCTTTGTTCCTGGAGCAGTTTTCTGTGAAGCCCCAAATTGTCTATTGGGTGCTGGTATCAGCACTAGAAATGGCATGAAGAAGAGGGATGGTGGGGGCATAGTACTTCTGTGTCTGACAGCAATGGACCACTAGAGGACCTTGCCTTCACCTCTGAATCCTGAGCTCTGACAGTGCAACTGTAAAGTGTGCATTGCGGGGGCAGCAGAGAAGCTGTACTCCTTTCTCACCCAAGAACTTGTTCAGCCTTTAAGGAATGAGAGAGGATACCTGGCCAGTGAAGAGACCTTTCCATTTCTGAGGAAGTGCCAGAGACATTCATTCCCAAATGAGGGAAAAAACCTGCAACCAGTTCCTGAATAATGGAGATTCAGCAACTTCTGACCTTACCACAGGATGAGTGGATCAGGCCTGTCTTTTGTGTTTGGGTTGGATTTTTCACATTTCACTTTAACTTTGCCTGAGCTAAGAGTAATTTCATTTTAACTGAATAAGAAGAAGCCATTCTGCGACCATGGATCCAATAAATTGTTGAAGTGATCACAGCAGGGCACGAAAGCTCTACATTTGAATACAGGACAAGGATTACACACAGAAGAGAAGTCACTTATTGGACTAACCTGCACAGAAGGAAGAATTAGACAGCCTTTAGACATTTAAGTCTTCCTTGATCCAATAAGGACAATTACCTCAGACCATCATAGCTACCGCAAATCTTGTATGTCTTGGATGGTATACATGAGATACACTTTATTTGCATATGGATATATATATACAGAAATAGATATATCTACATGACATAGTATGAAAGATTAAAGAAAAAAAAAAAGGCACTATGAAACAGTAGCTAAAGTAGAGCCTGTTTTTTTCAGAAATACCCATCTGTCTAAAGAACACACCAAAGGCATTGTCTCTATTTACAGATCTTCTTCTGCATCTTTGGTCAATCATAGCTACAGGAAAATATCACAAGGTCTAGCACAGGCTCCAGATCCCACAGAATATAAACACGTCACAAAGATGAAAATAGGTAGAGCTGAGGCATGATGATGACCAGGAGAGAGAGAAAGGCCTCTTTCCCCAAGTGAGAGCACTGGATTGCAGCTACTGTTGAAGTTAAAAATTAACTTTACCCAGAGCTGTGCTATTCTTCCATCCTTTTGTCATATCCCTCTAACAGAGGTGACACCTGACAGCCTGCAGACACCATTAATCTCTATTACAGGCAAATTACATCGCTGACTGTAGAAAGTCTTTCTGCTAATGGGCAACTTAAATAATACCACCTCAGATTTTTAGCCTCAAGTTCCTGCCGTGACTAGCTCCATGGATAAATTCACAGCTTTCAAGGAACAGCATTGACAGAATACAGATCAACCAGGGAGAAATCTGCCATGCTGGTTTTTGTTCTCACTGGCCACTGATGATCCTCCATAAAGTTTCTCTGACCCCAAAAGCGCTGACACCATTACTGCGAGCAAGAGAAAGCTGATGTTAAGTTGTGGAGACAGACATGCAGAACTGTTTTGTGTCAAAAGTGTCACGGTGTTCACTAAAGGCAGGAGACTAAAAATATAGTAGATCAATTTTTCATCCCTTCGCTGTTTGGAGGAGTGCTACAAAGAACCACTGCAGAGAGTTACCACACACTTGTAAAAAAAACCTATTTGAAATACCTGAGGTGGTCTAACCTTTATACCTCTGCTAATTTTGAGGCTATGGTCCCAGTAGCAGCTGCTAACATCTTCTCCAGCTCCTTTGAATAAAATCACCTTTTCAGCATTTGCCCGTCGATGAATCTCTCATAACATCATCAAGTAATTTAGTGCTTTAGGAGTTTTCGTTTGACCCAGTGTCCACGGAATGGTAGTTTTTTGTTGTTTTAGCGAACTCTGTCAAAGATTTCTTACTTTTCATTCGTATCCCACAGGTTGCATCTCCCACATGAAGCTAAATTCTGTTTGCAGGCAAATTTACATGGAAGCCGACACAGCCATGTACAACTGCATTTATAGAAAGGTTTTGGCATGCTTCAGTTAACAGTCAGTCAGGGCAGCTTAAATAATAAAGCAGCTAATACAGACATTTTTTTTGTCACACAAGCAATTTGTTACAATTCAATTTACAAATTAAGTCACCTTCCAAGATGGGATAGGATACTAACAAAAAGTTATGTATAATGATGTAGTCTTCTCTTTCTGCTTTAATCCTTAGCATATATCTTTGAATTACAGCATAGGAAAACAAAGCTGTGAGGTATGAAAAAAATAATTCCATTATCTAAAGTTTTAAAATTGATACATTCTCATATCAGTATTCTCTGGAAACCCAGTGTGCCAGTCCCATATCCAAGTTCCTGATGTTCTGCAATGTCTCAGTTCTGAGTGGGGTTTGGAGGTTTCGTCCATCACTGCATCTGTCATGAGCTATTCCAATCATCTGTAATTCATCTTACTATTACATATGCTCATGTTTCAACTGCCTTTAGTTAATGCAAGAAAAAATGACAGCAATCAAGAGAAAAATATGTGAGAAGAAAGATAAAGTAAAAGGTAGTTTTGAGGTTCCCATCCCACCACTAATTTAATTCACTGTTGTCCCTCTGGTAATAAATTTATGCCTTTTCAGTCATTTTCAAGCCTTTTCAAGTGTTGATGTTAAAAAAAAAAAAAAGGGAAACTTTTTAGTGACTCACATCATCTGGAATCTGGTTTATTATTTAAAGAGTAAGATTTCATTAATGAATAGAATGTAAAACATCTGAAAAATTTTCTGTCAAAAAGATCATAGAATCATACAGGTTGGGAAAGACGTTTAAGACTGAGTGCAACTGAAAACCCACCACTGCCAAGTCCACCACTAAACCATGTCCTTAAATTCCACATCTATACATCTTTTAGATAGCTCTAGTGATGGTGACTTCACGCTTCCCTGGACAGCCTGTTACAATGCTTGACAGCCCTTTTGTTGAACTCACTAATCCTCCCCTAGCATAACAAGAGACTGTTGGTTCAACTAGCACAAACCTGGTGCCAGTTGTAAATCTAAGACTAGTCTATATGAACAATTTGCAGACAGTGGATTCAGCAATGCTGACAGGCAAATGTCCCCATATGCTGAAACAGACTCCTTAATGCTGTTCTACCAGCTATTTGGAAATACTTGTTTTATGAATTTCTGTAAATATAAATCCACTGCAGCTCATGTCTTTAAAACCTTAGTGCAAGAAACAGGCCTTTACTGTCAGCACTAAGATAAAGTAACATTCAATAAGAGAAGCTATCTGAAGATCCAGCTTCTGCTCCCCACATCAAAGATTGGCAAACAGACCTCAAGTTCCTACTGATAGAAGCACAACTCCACACACAAACTCAAGAGGTACTAATATAGTCAAATTCAGAAGTAGCTGCACACTCCTATAAAGCTATAAAACTGCACAGGGTATCGTCATGCTTATGACTAGGTCAGGCACTGCATCCTTGAAGTCTACAGACAAGTTGCTCAGCTGGTTTAGAGTATGAGGAAGAATGAGAGTCAACCTGAATAAAATATCACACAGCGCACCATTTTTAATCTCTAGGAAAGGGACAACAAATGGAGTGATGGACATTAGAAAAGTATATAAACATCAAGACTTAAAAGCTAACTATAAAAATGACATAAGAAGCAAAACAGAAGCCAGAAGAATGAAAAGCAGTGAGACAGAGTAGAAAACAGTACTTCTAAAAGGTGCTCAAAAGAGATAATATTTAATGCAAAATATAACCTCTATTAGAACATTTTTGGCTAGATTGAAGAGCCCTGGTTTTCCCCCAACTTCATCTGTTCACTGGAGAGGTTAGGGAGTCCATAACCGTATCAGTTAGCGTCCATCTTACTTTTTACCTGCAGAGCATTGACCTGCAAACAACATATTTTCACAGTGGCTTTAACATTAAAACAATGCAGGGATGAGGAAGGTCATTTCACGAGGTTTTTGAGCTTTTTTTCCTAAATAAAAAGTGAAATTTCAACATCCTTGTGATGCTGCGTATATAAATGTGCTTGAATCAAGCAGAATATTGCCTTTCTGCAAATCAGAAATTATAAGCAAATGTGGCTTGCATAAAACATATATATCTTTTACTGGAACATAGATATCTCCCTCCCACAACACTGAAATATTTGAAGTTATGAAGCACTTAGTATTTTGGCAATATCTGTATAACAGAAATTTCCTCTTTCATCAGTTATGTTTATTGCATTAGCAAATAGGAGTCATTCCTTAGATGAAATTCACCTTCAGAGTTTTTCTTAGTAAAGCTGTCGTGAGAGAGTTGAAGAGACTGACTGTACTTGCTACTTCATTTTTTTTATTACTCATCTGCATCACTGAAGTCTGACTATATGTATGAAGTTTAAATTACAAGGAAGGAAAAACTTGCATTCGTGTGAGATTGTCCAAGAGATTTCCTGCTGGGAACTCAGTGTTCCAGCTTGGTTTAAGCAGCATCTGCAGAAGTAAGCACTTCACCAGGCCTGTTTTGTGTGGGAAGTTTAGCAGTCGATATTAGTAACAAGAGCATCTACCTAATGATCTTAACATTAGTAATAAACACTGGAGGAAATTAGTGGCATGTGGCATTTCACACATTGATATCATATCCTTAAGATGATGACATAAATTAAGCTCAAAGCATTTTCTCCAGAGTTTGCTTCAAAATGGATGAAAACCTGGTTTGAAAAACAAGGATTACTCAAGTTTATTACCTCGAAAATATGTTCTAGATGGCTAAACTACTCAGAAAGACAGACATCCAAAACATCTCACATGCTGACTTCTCACAAAGAAATCACTTCCCTAATTTCAGAATTATTCCAACCACTGAAAGCAAACCAACCAAGACTGTTTCTTAGTGGCTGCAGAGAACCTAGTGCTCTGAAAGCTGCCTACCAGCTGATTTACGCTTCTTCTGGGGAAAGCATAAACAGGTGACTGGAAAGTAGAACTTCTCCTGACCTCCCATCACAGACAAGGAAAGGTAGACTTTGAAGACAGAGAAGCCAGAATGTGTTCAAGTGAAGCATTTCCTGGAACTTTCCTGTTGTGTGTTTTTCTAGAAGGAATGCATCTTCTTTGCATACCTGCAGAAGCCCCACAGTCAATGACATCAGATCAGGGCTAGTGACATTCCTCCCTGCCAGGAGAGGAATAAGTGACTTTTACAAATTCCTATGAACATAGAAGTGTATCTATAAAACCACTTTCCTTAGTAATTCTGTCATAGAGTTGACTTCAACATCCACCTATGCTCAAAGCCACAAGATTGCTCCAATGCCACTTTTCCAATGCTTTTGTGTCACAGAAGCAGCAGGCTGTTCCTGTGGCAACTAAAGGCCTCTTCTTTATCAACATCTTAAATCCCAGATACAAAGATACAGATAAAACCTGTCCAAATGGGCATGGGTCGTCAAGCTGGAGTTTATTGTGAAAGGAAGGATATCAACCTGTGCAGCAGCATCTCAGCTGCCACTGAAACCTATCAGTTCACACAGATAATCACAAAACCTTCCAATAAGGAAATACTCAGATCATGATCGTAATAGCTTTTCAAGGGTGGAATTTGTGACTTCCTGTGTGTGGAGCAAAGTCTGAGACCTTCAAACACCCCCCACATTTATAAATCAAATAGCAATTTTGACATTCAAATTTTCAAATTTTTAAAAAAAATATTTTCATGTCACTGAAATCCATGACATGGTATAAATAATTCATCAAAAACGTGAAAAGTAGCATCATGTTGAATGCTGAGAGGCAGGTTTAACTAGCAGTGAGTGTAGGTAATTTCATTCCATTATCGTTGGACAATAGGGAGCTCAGAGATTTGCAGAAGTGACAAGACAGCTAGTGTATCTGTTCCTTTGATTGTTGCTATATGGTCATCCAGAGCTGGGCCATAGGCACAATGCTGTAACATCCCAGAGAAAGAAGAGCCAGCACTGTCTAGCTTGCTAAGAATGTCTAGTAGGAGGAGAGCAGTGCTGAAAAGAAGTTGTATAGTAATATTGTCTCTCTTGTCCCCAGCACCTCACAAAGCCTCAGCAAATATAGAGACCACTGTCAACATGGTGTTTTTAAAATGTTAATAGCTTTGTAAGCTACCCTATTAAGTCCCAGTGGTTAAATGCCAGAGTTGTCAATGTGATAAAACTGCTATGCTAAATGTTTCAATTATTTATTTTTAGGTGAAGCAACTTATGGCCCCTGCCTGCTGTGCATTATGAAAACTCACACAAAGTCTGAGACTCACCAAATACTGTGACATTTTATAAAAGGTCAGTTTCATAGCAGGAAAGCACAAGATCAGCATAGTAAATATATGATTACAGTAAAAAGCAATGTAGGATACTGGGGTTTTTTTTGTACAGTGAAAGCTGGCAATTAGACAATCATCATGATAAAAATGATGTTCAAAAAAACCCCAGTGCTTCTGTAATATAACTGTGCATTATAAGATGTTTGATACAGATGAAGGCTCTCATTTCTTGTTTACCCCTATTTGCTTTTTCCTCTAATGTAATGTGGTCACTAACCTGCAGGTTTCTGGAATGCAAATATTTGCACAAGTAATTTGCATATTGCAGCTCACCAGCATGAACTTCAATGGTCTCTCAGATAATTTCAAGCTATAGCGTTCCATTTTACAATGAGCTTTCCTCCTGTTTACTGGAACCATTTGCCCAGGTCTCATTAATAGTGGAAGGAGATAATTTCTATCGGATTAATGTTGCCTAGGTACTTTTACCTTCCATGTCAATATTTTTCACCTTTCCCATGTAATCCTAAAACACAAACCAAAATAAGTAATATGGGATAAATGCAGTACACACATTATCCCACAGAGAGCCAGGCATTACATGCATCCCCTCAAAGTAAAATAAAATTTTGAAAACTGTTTTCTTTCAAAGTTAAAACAGTATTACCTTGTAACTGTGATATGTGGAAAAACTGAAAAGTGGTAAGGACAATGATTTCAAATGCATCTGCTTCCATGAATTCCTTGTTTAGATACTCGTGTAGTAGCTGCCAGGCTCTGCTGGGAGTCATTTATGTTGCGTTCCTCTCAAGATCAGCACTAACCTACATCTGCATGTGGACACCAGCATGGTTCTGGCTGCCACCAAGCAGTTAAACTTCCATATTTCAAGTTTTTAATGAGGTAATGAAATATAAATGCATAATTTCTATGATATTTTCCACCAATCATTTTCTCCAGATCACAAACCTGGATAACATAAACCTACAAGCAAGGAAAAAAATCCTTATTAGCACAGCAACAAATATTATAATTCTGACTTCAGAAAATGAAACCAAATTTTATTCAGATGTATTGTCAACTGTTTTCAAGGTAATTCACCCTGCCAAACACTCATGCCAGCTTCCTTCCATGCTTCTAACTTTTGAGCAATCAAATCAATAGGAGATTGCATGGGGACATGCTGTCAGCCAAGAACCTTGCAACTAGCTTGTCTGGCTACACCTGGAATTTCTAAGGCCACTGAAGGGAGAATTAATATTTGGGGATTTGCACAGAGCCTGCGCAATCATTTCTGGCATTACTTTGAGACATTAACACATGTCAAAACAAAAATACTCTTTAAGGGCTATTTACAACAGATGACATCTAAATCTTCCTTGATTAGCAATGCACACAAAAATAGGCTGGTAGCTTTCTCCAAGCATGTATATGCAGAACTACCCACTTTACATGAGGCCTCCAAGATAAAGTGTACCTTTCTATGATGTAAGGTACTTTAAGGAGATTTAAAATACACATGCTGTTCAATATACTGATTCTAGCTACATACGCTGCCTTTCCTTTATCCACTTTTTTTAAGTCAGAATTTTCTACTCTCTCCTATCTGATATAAAACAGCAGTGATGCATCAAATTAACAATTCCTCTATGATTAAAAGGACTCCATTTTAAGAGTAAAGCACACTTCAAACAATTGAAAATGAACTGGAAGAGGTGCAAGCTCATTTTGCCTAAATCTTCCAGTTACTTAAGGAACTGGAAAAGCTGGTCTTTTGGTTCAACTCAAAAAACCTGTCTTTGTTCCCAGAGCAGAGTTTCAGAATTTACCTTTCAGCAGCAACCCAAGAGTGCATGGAAGCCTCAGTGCACAGCAGGAAAGATACAATTTGGCATTTTTGTGTTGTAAAGTAAGCCATAGCTTACATAGTAGTATATCCATTATTCTCATAAATTATCCAAAAATAAAAACAGTGTTATAACAATTAGAGCAAAATGCATTCTAAGTCCCTAGGCAGAGTACTGGTTTTGTTTAATAACAGCATCTTGGGAGGGAGGTGAGGGAAGGATGGGGAAGTCCAACTTTATCTATCAGTGCAAAGAGCTCTAAATATTTGGAAACTTTGGAAACAAACTCTTCCTTCACAAATCTGATCTCATACTCTTAAGTCTTGGAGGATGCCCAGCTCTGCCTAGTAAATTATGCAATGGGAATATCCTTTATCTTTGTTAGGAAAGAAAAATACACTCTGGTGAAATGTTAGTATGCAGAAATTTATGAGCACTTTACGGTAGACGTTAGCGCATATAAACAAATACTACCTTTCAGAAACCTGATCTGAGAAACAAAATCATTTGTGACAGGGCTATATGCCAACTGCTTCTGTGCACAGGTACCATCATCGTAGCAGGAAAAACATCTGGAGAACTAGGATTTTTCCAAGACAATAGTCCAGCAATGCTCCGTTTTGAACTTTTTATGAAGCTTGGCTAAATGGGATGAAAAGTGGATTAGTTTAAACCAAAGTAAAATACTTCTGTCCCTCCAAGCCTCGCAGCTGAGGTGCTCCGTGGCAATCTCGGGCAGTGTCCCAGCGCCATCTCCCGGGAGCTTTGCTGGCGCTAGCAGCACACCTTAACTGGCTTTGTAGGGACAAAAGTAAGCATGTTTCATCAAAGTGCTTTTATTTTTCTTCTCTCACAGCACTAACCAAGTTTCAGGAACGTTAAAGTACTTGTCATTTACAGAAAAATAACCCCCCCAAATATTCTGCTCTCTTTCTTCACTTCAACTCCAGAGTTACCCTCAATTCATGAGCTGTCTGATCAAATAGCATCACTCTTCCTCTTTGTTTAGTTTTGCCAAAGAGAAAATCTTGACCTATATGAAGTAACATCTTCATATTTTCCTGCCAGAAGCCTTCCTTAGGTCTGTAATTGGAGTGCCATGAGGGTGACAAAAGAAAGTGTTCACCCGAAATGATGTGAAGTTGAGGAAGGAATACTCTTTTCAAGCTGAGGGTTATCCATTGGAAAAGTTGGGGTTGCTTGACACAAGTTCAACACAGGTTATTTTCTAAGAATCATCCCTCGCAGCATGACACATTCAAAACGAACTATTCAAAACCAATGGTGTTGCTGCACAAGGCAGTTTGCAGGATTCAGGTGTTACATCAGAAATAGAACTGTTTCATACTACAAAATCTCTGTGTATAGGAAACAAACACACCAGAGAAGCAAGGCCATATCTTAAAAGAAAGAAGGCCATGTCTAAAAAGTCTTATTAAAGTTTTAAGGATCTAAGCTTATTCTCTTTGTGAAGAGGAAGCTTCATTTTAACTATCAGAAGTTCGCAATGTATAGGATAGACTGATATTGAGTAAGGTTGCCCTCTTCCTGAATCGAGTTCAGAAACTAGATTTATTCAAAACTGGGGGGCTGGAGGGAAGACTGGAGCACAGAACACTGCACCTATCCCCAAGAAATTTTCCTCTGTGGGATCTGAGTGTCTTAGGACATCAATACTGCATGACCCAATTTCATATACAGAAACTCATACCCCCTTCAGCCAGCGATGCACAGTACTACCTGTATCACACCTTCCTACAGCCAAGTAAGTTCTGAAGAGAACACGGACAATTTCAGTATTATCAGATATCTTCATGCCAAGACATAGACCAAATTTCCATTAAATGGTACTTATCTTAGTCTTTACTAGGTAAAGAATTGGCATCTCTCTTAACAGGCAAAAAATTCTCTTCAAGTTAATTGGTGAACCTTACGCTAAAGCAAAAGGTAAAATATATAGGAGATACTCTCCAATTTGAGTCAGCTATGGTACTTATCAGGAAGAATCAGAAAGCAAAAGGACATGAGGTCCTAAAATACCTTTTTACTTTGTTACTCAGAGGAGCTGAAAAAGAACAATACAGAGCTAGCCCCAGTCTTAACTAGGGGGACAAAAAAAAATTAATAACTCCCATTACTCCACTACTTCCAAAGAAGTGAAAGTGAATATGCTCCTTTCTTGGACTACTTTCTTATTCCCTTTCTGCTCAGGAAATAACTGGAAATCCTGACAGGGAGAAAGGAGATACATAATGTATGACCCATTCTCTAGGCTACTGACATATATATGGGCTCGAACTTCAAGAACTGTAGGAAATTACAGAAATCACAGTCTCTCCATAAAAACAAAAGGGAACATGCTTTATTTCTGTATTAAAAATTTGCAACCATGGAGTTTGATAGCCAAGCCGACACCTACAAAGAAAGTTAATTCAGTACAGCTCGTCCAAATACAAAGGCTAATATAAAGACAAAAAAATGGAGCAAGTTAAATTTTATGCATGTATTATAGAATCATAGAATAGTCAGGGTTGGAAAGGACCTTAAGATTATCTACCTCCAGCCTCCCTGCCATGGGCAGGGACACCTCACATTAAACCATGCCACCCAATGTTATGTCCAACCCAGCCTTGAACACTGCCAGCAACGGAGCATTCACAACTTCCCTGGGCAACCCATTCCACTACCTCACCATCCTTACAGTAAATAATTTCTTCCTCATATACAATCTAAACTTCCCCTGTTTAAGTTTGAACCCACTACCCCTTGTCTTATCACCACAGTCCCTAATGAAGAGTCCCTCTACTCTTGTGCTCAGGTTATAATGAAGACACTCATTCAGATGGCTTTCAGAAAAAAAAAATTTACATATGGCCTTTAGATAGCTCAGTAACAGTGATGAAATTTTAGTAAATATAAGAGCTTAGAAAAATTGTCAATGCAGCTTAAGTGCAATAGCATTCCTAAATGTCAGTGACTTGACTACTCTGAGAGATTCTACTTCCTAGATAGCTGCACAGATAACTAAACTGCAATTTACCAGAGTAACTGAAGTAATTTTGTCACTTAGTTAACCACGAAATCAGGAAGCACATCCTACTTGAAACTATGAAGTTTTATATTTGATAAGGAGAATAAACACTACCAATCAGCAATTTCAGTTACATCAAATAGCTGAAGATATTTTCATTACTTTCCACACATTTAGATCGATAAAGAAATCATACAGGCATCAAGTAATTCAGTGCTCTTCCAATCCTCCATTTACCTTGCATATGTTTTCTTGCTAAATAAGAGTTGTAAGGCCATTTGATGATTTAATGATAAGCAATCAAACTGTCATTCAAGGCAACATAATGGCATATGAATTTCACTGCAGGCAAGTGCAAGGTTGTACACAATGGAAGGATCAATCCACCTAAACATGCTGATGGGCTCTAAGATTAACTGAAACTATTCAGAAAAAAAAAGAGAAGGGTCAAGATTGAAGACGACTGAGAACATATGCTAGAAATGGGGAAAAAAAAAAAACCCAGACAAAATGTTAAGGCAAAGAATAAATATCCCAAGTACTGTTCCATTGTTTAAGACTGTTTTATTATAGAAGCACAGGATGGTTTGGGTTGGAAGGGATCTTAAAGATCAGCTAGTTCCAATCCTCCTGCTATGGGCATGGTCACCTTCGCCTTGTATATTTCCTGCCTCTAGCTATAAAAAAACTTCTGTAAAATGAACGACTTGCACCTACATCAGTCAACAATATTCACTAGTTTGTTTCTAAAGCCTGAAAGAGATCAATCCAGGTATCTGGACTACAGATAGCAGAAGACAGGAGATCTGGAGAAAGACAAAGTATCCAAAGTATAAAATCCTACCTGCGAAGAGATATTGAGTGAAACTTCATTTACTTTTATTTAAAATTATCTAACCATACCTGGATTTTACATTTTTATATTAGAATGAAAGAAGGAAGAAAGAAAATGGCAATATCAACCATGAGCTAGTGGGAGGTGTCCCTGCCCATGGCAGGGGGGTTGGAACTAGATGATCTTAAAGCCCTTTCCAATCCTAACTATTCTATGATTCTATGAAAAGGAAATCTGATTTCACACTCACACAAACAGAAGATGAAACAAAAAGTTGAAGAAATGGAAGAGGTGAAAGATTTGCGAATCAGGTTCACTGCGTCACTGTCAAGCTAGAAAAAAAAGACCCAACAAAAAACAAGCAAAACCACCTCTCTTTCTTTAAGGACAAGACATGGAAGAGTATAAGGGTACAACTCCATTTTACAGTCAGGAAACTGAAGATGCAACTTAGTATGAGAATCTGATCTTGCAAATCAGGATCTACAGAACTGAACTATGCATTATCCTTACAATGAAACATTTCATGCTCCAACAATCTACTGGAGAAAAGAAAACCATATCAGGGTTTGTTGCTACTAAACCTACGCATAGCACTGTTGTCCACAAGCTATCACACAAAAATGAAAGGGAAATTACTAAGGAAATTACCATTTTTGTGCCAAATTGTATTTTTAAAGATATTACATTTGTTATTTAAGCTGCAACAGGCATTTCAAGTCCCTTTTTCTTTCTAGAAATAAAATTTTAGTCTCATATTTGTGCCAATGAGTCAATCTGACGCTTTCCCTTCAATCAAATGATAAGACGATACATAGAAGCAATACAAGAAAACAAACGAAAACCCCACTTATATCATGGAATTGTTTCTGAAGGACAGTAAGGTTATAATTACTATCAAAAAAATGCAGAAGTATGAAATACAGTCACTGTTTGTGACCTAAGTAAACAACACTACACTGATGAAGCCACAAGTGTTTTAAATGTTTACCTGCCACTGATAAGCCGAAAACTCACTATGTAAAAAGCAGCTCTACTATTTGAACTAAACAGGGTGGTCAGAATAAATGTCAAATTTCTGAGAGTGAGTCGCTTCTAATAGAGGATTGTAATTAGTTTTTGATACTATAATCCCCAAAGAATATTATGGCTTGTAAACTACTTCATTTAGAAAAATAAGCAGAAGACAGTTAAATAACATGGTGAAAAAAATTTCCACGTAATGCCAATTCCTCAATTTTGTCCTTTCACAGAATTTTTTTAATCTTTTCTAAGTCTTTAAGGGATATACAACTTTTGATGTGTAGTCAATATTTTTCAATCATAGCTACAATGGCCACCAGAAAAGGCAACCGTTTCACACAGGCATAGTGCTTCCTACACAATGGGTCAATTATGAATGCTTCCAAAGACACCATTCCTGAAAAAAAAAATGAAAAAAAAAGAACTCCGACACAGGCTTTCTTAAACAGCATTTCAGTTTTAATGAAGTCCAAAGTGAGTAACATCAGGATGATTCTATACATCTATATACACACTTCAGAGCATACTTAAGTATCAATTTCTTCCTATGTACAATCAACTGAAACAATATGATGGAAATATGACCTAAGAAGGAAATACAAACATGCCGTTGCAAGATTATTTAGGTTTTTTTGATCGAAGCCGTCGCTTGATGATTAGATGATCGCTTTCCTTCTCTTTTTGTTCTATAAGGATCTGAAAGAGATTATATTACAAGGGTTACTCAAGCATTTCTTCAGGGACAAATTACATGCACTTCTAGACCCATGTAATCAACCTGGTTTTTCCCCAGAAGTGGTTTTCAGAATGAGATTTCCCTATTATCTTTTAGCCTGAGGTCTCCAGAACAGAAAAACTTATTGCATCACAATAAGCAACAAATACCAGGGACATACAAAATTACATTTTTTTTTCTGAAACAAATACCAAAGTCCAAAGCAAAATGTGATCTGAAAGCAGCTCTCACTTCTAAACTCTTTTACTAATTTTGTGAAACAGGAACTGCTCAGAAAACATATTTTTATCTTAATTTCCTTTAGCTATCTCTGCTTTCCTGTGATTTGATCTGTTACTTTTTCTTTTACTTCCAAGCTTAACTTTTTATGCTCTGCGTTTCTGTCATTTTCTTCATCCTCCTGTGAAAAACATTTTCATACAATTCACAGAAAATTCAATAGCATATCTCACTATGGGCAACCATAGTTACTGTCAAAACCATCTACGTGGATTTCAGAAGTCATAAATCAAGCCTAGAAGACATGTTCTAAGCTGGTTTAGACAGGGCAAACACAATTTAAGCACACACAGAAGGCAATCTAAACTCTGCTTTGAAAAGCATGGATATACCATCATTCTACAGTAACCTAAATATCAGCTGGGCATAAATGGAATTGGAAGTTACCTTTGGTGCTCACTTGCCCTGCAAAGTTAGTTGTGCTTGCAGACTTTTATATCTTTAGCGTTTCAATTATGCTATTCCAAAACTATGGACAGGTGAGAAAACAGAAAAAGTAAAATAGCAGAAAGGAGAGGCCAAAAGCAATGGCTAGGAAGAATCAAAAAATAAGTCAGTATTTTCAAACTTCTTCTGCAACTTGATTATACCTTCAGATGTGTTCTGTCCCCCTAATACTGTATTTTAAATCATGATTACAGAAGTAGATCACAGTGGACACAACAGTAACCTGTAATCACTTACCGAAGAAGCAGAGATATCTAGAGGGCAAGAAATGTCAGTCGAATACAGCTTTCTCTTAGCTCGTTTTGGCTTCAGCTCATTTTCTTTGACACTTTCTGGTTCTGTAGAACTTGGAGAGCTTATTGTTGCAATCAGCTTCTTTGCTAGATGAAAATATTTTATCATAAATGAATGTCTTACTGTGTTGGTAAGCCTCAAAACTAATGAATAAAGCAAGCTTTCTTAAAAACAATTTAAAAATGAAAGATATATAGTCTGAAGTTTAAATATAAAAACTCGGAGGTGGTATTTGACTGTCACAGTTTTCTATGGCTGGAAAAAGTTTTCCATAAGCTTCAGGTGCAAAAGCTTTAATGTGCTAATTTAAAGGTGTCCTTTAAAATCAGTTAGGATTCAGATTTCACTGGAAATTAAACATTTCAAAAGAAGTTGAACAACAGGCTAAACGCTTCTTTGCACTGACAGGAGAAACACAGGGTAGAGTCAATTTTCTCTATATATATTTCTATAGTTTTACCAGAGTAGGACTAGCTCTATAGAGATGAGTGTATGCACATTATGATCTAGAAAAGAAAGAAGACATCCTGAACAATAGCAAGTTACATAAAAGAGAAAAAAATACAGGACATCATAATAAAGGTTACAAACTAGACATCATTTGCCCAAATTGAGTATTTTTAGGATGAAATTTTGAGTAACCTGAATTTGGCTAACGTTGATAACAACGTTGCCCTCATAGAGCCAAATCTGACAAGCCTGGAATGTTTTAAAAATCACACTATTCTCATGTAGACTGTCTTACAGCAGGTAAGATGTACTCTGTAGCAAATCAAGTTTTTCAGTTGGTACAGAGATCTTAATTTTAACCACTCATACTGAATAATGACTGATCTTGTTTTAACCAAACAAATGCGTCTTTTAGAATTTAACATAGGAGATTCCTTGTGCCCTCTGCTAAATTTTTGTTTTAAACACAGTAACTCAGAAACCATGTTTTAATATAGGAAAGAATAACAACATGTTCTTTAGTAGAAAATCCCAGTAGTTAATCTTCCCAAGGCTATGCTTAAACTTGGAGAAATACATTAATCGCTTCATAGTCAGCTTATTGAAATCTTCCAAATATTTTCATAAGACACCAGCTTAAGTTAAGTAGCACTAATTTTCTCTCCCACATATGTACATAAAAAAAAAGCATTAATACAGTTTCCACAGAAACAAAGTGGTGGGGAGGTGGGGTGTGGGTGAGGAGGGATCACTTATAGAACAAGGTAAGATTTAGAATCTGGATTCAGCTCTTTATATTTTTTTCTTTAGAGCAGTGGGGCAAGTTACTGAAATTGCCCTTAATTGTTTTACTGTAAGCAAAACCAAAGTAACTCCAACATGTTGAGCTTAACAGTAACGTCTTCTAAGATAAATTTACATGCATATATTCCACACTGCATCCTTTCATTCCATTCAGTTTACCTTTCACAACTTAAACTTTATAACCATGTGGTATTTGCAATTAAGACAGCCTTTTCTGCTCTGCAAGATTTAATATAGCAGGCCCCAGTTCAGATGCCTTTAATTTCATAAACAAAAGAGCAACTTAATGAAATGAAGCAGACTTACCATTTAACAGTAAATGTATTAATAGGTTACCACAGAAAAAAAACTATTCTGCAATGCCCAGAGAACATGCAATAAAACTTATTTGTTCTGTACAAACCTTTAGACTGAATAATAGTAGGAGAACTTTGGAAGAAATCTCCAATTTTTTGTAGTGTTCCGTCTTTGTTTCTGGCAGATTTCTTACTTGAAGTGGATTCTTGCTTTCTTAAGGGGTATGGTTTCCTAAGCTGTACAGTAGACATCTGTACAGAAATACAAGAGCATTGCTTAAGTTACAAATTGGCTTACCTTAAAGTTTAATTCAATTTTATAATTCAATTTTATTTTACCTTAATGTTATTTTCAAGCTGACATTTTGAGCTTTGCTACTGACACCTCTGTTCACTGAACTAACAACACTATCACAGCAAAAAAACATAAATAACCTTATTTTATACCCAGAATTAAAAAAAATTGTCAAAGTTTCACAAAATACATTTAAAGGCATGAGCAATATAGAAAAGTTTCTTAAAGAAAAAAAATTTGATTCAAAGTTGTAGGCAATTTCATTAGACCAGCTATTCTAGTTATAACTAGAACAAGAGAAAACTGGTGGGGAAAATGAACCTACTACCCATCCTTTGAACCCACCCAGTTTACTACTAATACCTAAAATAATCATTAACATTTTCATGCATATAGATGAAATAAACCTTGCTTTTACTTCAAAGGTATTGCCTATAACATCATGTATATTAATAGTATGTTCAATATTCAATATGAAAGGTCATTCTCTATGAATGTGTACGGTACAGCTAGCACACGTTCTTGGCAAATGCAGACTTAGTCTTTTTGGTTAGTTTATAGAGTTTAGGAAGACAACATGTTTAGAATTCTGTTCAAGTACTTAGATAAAGATATGATACTGCCGCATATGTCTGCTCCTTTCACAAGTCCACCAATACAGAAAAGGCCAAACTAACTTCAAAAATGGAATAAAATCAAACCATTTTCTTGTTGCTTGTAGAAGGCGAATTAGTCATAGCAGGTTTCACATTTTTTTTGTTCTCACTTTTCACAAAATCCTAAGAAAATAAGTACGACAAATTTTATCTAGGATTCTTCTGGAAAAAAAACCCAACAATTATATTACTGAAGCAGCTACTGTTTCAATGCTGTGACTAACAGTAGGGAGCCATTGGCTAACACCGGATAGAAGTAATTATTCAAATGTGAATTAAGTGCTAAACAGACTTGTGGAAGGGAACTAGAAATACCTGTGGTCAAACCATTCAGACATATATTTTCTTCCTTCAATTGTTTTCTATACTTCTGGCTCTAAGACATTTGAGAAGCAAATACACAAATTTAAGATAATAAATCTAAATGAAAATTCAGATTTACAGTGATAATTATAAAAACGTGTCAGTGACATAGATGACTTATCTCATTGATTAGTGCCAAGAGATTTCAGGTAAACAATAGCCATAGCAATTGATAACACAGTCAGAAGAGAAAGAGGATTTTTGTTCTTTGCCTAATTGTAAGCAAGTCTCAGCAAAAGATGTGTGTTTGTTTTTAAAAAACCAAACCCAAATCCCAAAAAATCCCAAACCCAAACTACACCACTTCATAAAAAAAAAAATGAAAAAAAAAGGCAGGAGATGTGTATGTGGCTGAGCACCACAGGTTTTCCCCCAGCCCTTTATTGCTGACAGCATGCTTTTGTTTCAGACAATTTAAAAAACAAATTGTGTCTTCAGTAGACTTGAGACAGTTAAAGTTGCTGAATCCTTTTATATCTATTTAGCATAACAAATCATATGTAAGAGTCATATTTGGGTGAACAGAACAGCAATCAGATCCTTTTAAGTTAAGTTCCATGTTATTGAAAAGTTACTTAGCTAAACGTTCTCCTGTAAGCGTATGAACACAAACTACACCAAAAGGATTTAAATGAATAGGTAAAACAATCTTTTAGGACTTTGGAGGTCCTTTCCAACCCTAACTATTCTATGTTTCTATAAATACATTAGATTAAATATCTGCAGAAAAAGTTCGGTACTTTTTCAGTGCCTTCAGAATGGCGGTTATTTTCACACCTACTTTTCCAGCAAGCTGAAAAAAATACTACTCTCAAAAGAAAATTGGTTCAAGACGCAAGAAATTTAAATCAGCTCTGGACATGCTTCCAGAATGAAGTGCTGAATTCCAGATGAACTAACTTACACAGCTTTTAACAGGTTTAACAAAATGAGTTTATTGAAATCCTGTTGCACAGTAATAGTGGAAGTGATTAGTTATCTTAACTATTTTATTAAAAAATTAAAAAACATATCACTTAGGACTGATTGAGAAACGCTAGAAAAGCATCAGATACTTGACTTCAGCTGAGACAAGTTCACTCACTAAACCATCACTCCCTAAACGAACCATCCAATCTCATACCCACCTGTCAGCTTCAAAAGTCCTTAAAAGCATAGAGATTCATAAGCCACACAAGTATGATTACAAGTACATAAGTAATACCACAGTGTGGTCTTACGGTTTCAAGGCCTTCTTAAGTGTCTTAGAGAAAGCTGTGTTGGCACTCATAGAAGGCAGAGGAATGGAACATGCAGTTCAGGTAGAAGTGAAGATTTTTACTACCTTGGACTGCTGTGGATCCCGAGTCCCACATGCAAGCACCACAGCACATTAAAAGGGCTGGAGTACATAATCTAGTACAACTGAAGAAATTAAAGAGGTATTAAGGTCTACAGAAAACAGGGAGGTTCAGGTGCTGCTACACAGTCCCTTCAAGTACAAAAAGATCAAAGAGAACACAAGCTGGAGAAAAAGTGGAAATGATATTGAAACTTTGAAATGCACTGATAAAGCTCACAGACTTAACTTGTAATTGCCCATTAGAGGGGTTTATAATTGATATAAATGATTGTCTAAACCAAAAGAAAAAAATATGTAGAACTGGTCCACAATCCCACATACATCAGAGCTGGAGGCAGGAGCAAATGGTGCTTGTAGGGAGAGAGAAATGTAAAAGGAGAAGAGAAATTGCAAATCAGAGACAAAGGGCCAGAGTCTGGATAAATTGAAGTCTATCACCTTATTCATCACAGGCCAGAGATTCATTCAGTTGGCAGGGGGGAGGACAGAATGATGTTTGAAGAAGGTTAAATATACCCTACATATATCTTTTGGGTCTCAGCAAGAATCAGGAGGATAGGATTTTAACAAATGTAATAGAGTAATAGACAAAAGCTGCCCAACATAATATGTCAGTTGGTCTAGGTCATACCTCATCCATCTCTTCACTTTTTCTTTTCTTTCTTGGCTTGAGCATTTTAACTGTAACTGGTATGGTGCTGCCCTGGTGCTTCACCTCTACCTTACTGGGTTGCAAAGGTGTGAACTGGATTTCCATCTCTGGTTTTGGGAACCGACTAACTTTTCCATTTTCTGTAGACACTTCAGACGAGTCAAGGATAATTTCGGAATAGTCCTGCAAGCATAGGAACATTTTAAGAAAATTAGCTTTAAAATAACTATGACTTAAATGCTATAATACATAACCTTCTCCACTGGATTGCAAAGCAAGCATGCCTTTTTCTAGGGGTCAGATTTTGGAACACTCCTAATAAAAGCTAAGAAATCTACTTTAACTACAGCAGAATTTAACTCTTATTTTCTAAAACTTTTGTGTTAAATTTTAAAAAGTTAACACTTCCATATATGATCACAGAAATTTGAGTCCTCCTTGCTGAACTGATACTTTGCTTGCAAGTCATTTCCCTCAAGGGCAGAGACAGCTAGTCACAGTTTTCACAGCTAGCAGCAGTGGCATTGACAGGATTTTACTCATGTTAACTTCGCTGCTCCTTAGGAACTGGGCAGTAATAGGAGCTTGAGAGGAAAGTACAGTCTTTCTCTAGCTTGTTTTCAGGGAGCTCTCCCTTCTACACTTAGAGAAGTTAACTGTGTAAGTAACAAGGCTCAACTGACTCAAGCCAAATTCAACTGATGAGGACTTCCTCACTGTTTTATAATCAGCCATTTTATAAGCCTCAGCGATAGGTAAGTTTTCTAGAACACATGGTTCAGCTAGATATATTCACATGATTATGCCATACAGTTTTCACTGCTACCAAGAGCAACAAAACTAGGTGATCTGATCACCAAGAAAGATTCACAGAAAAAAAAAAAAAAGCCCCAAAAAACCTACCCCAAACCAAAAAAAAAACCCCATGAAAAAACTAACCCTGAAACCTTTTAGAATTGTTTGAGGAAACAGGAAACAGGGCACTTTAAATCACTAAAATCTATTCTTGCTAGGAGATTATAAGAAATGCCCTGCTGGATCTCACCAACAGTCCATCTAGCTCAATTTTCTGCCTCTGGCAGTGGCAGAAGGAGATGCTGTAATTGATGGATAAGATGTGTGATCTCAGCTGCCTTGTCATCTGCTCTCTCCATACTCGCCCAGCACTCTGAATTGTTGCATTAGAGGGGTCAAAGGACATACCTCTGCCTAATCCTCAGAGTACCCATTTATGAATATATTTATGGATTTCAAATATAAGTTTTTCCTATTCCCTGCTGATAGTACCTGTTTCCAGAAGATCATTAGCAGCTCCCAATAGGAAGAAGTTACTTTATTTTAATTGTTTAAATTACCGCTTATTAGTTGCAGCAAGAGCTGCCCAGTTCTTCCAAGATTTTAGGAAAGCCAGTTCTGGCTTTTGTTTACCCACCACAACCATGATTTTGTAAGACTCAGCTCCATAACTCTCCAGCAGCCTAATCAGAGTGCCATCTTCTTAGCCTCTTCTTAAACGGCAGGAGGCATATCTCCTTGAATGCTTTAGTTTTTCTTCTTTATAGTCACAATATGTTTCCCAGGAATCATTTGACTTCTCCCCCCCCCCAAAACTTCATCCTATTCGCTTCAACACCAACAGAAGTTTCTCAACATGATTATCCTCCTAGACAACTCTGCTTACTCATAGCAGCAAGCATTGTCTCTACTTCCTTGAGGTGAATATGTCAGCACCAACTGTTCACAACAATTCTTCAATAACTACTTTAATAGCAAAACAAAAATAAAAAAATTTATAGTGCTCTCTTACCTGCTATTACAAAGCTGTGTAAAGCAGTAACCCTTCTGAGAGCTACTCTGTCCTCCCCTCATTCATCACAAGTTTTATCTACATGGCACTAGCTGAACTGATGAAGTAGCAAGAAACTAGCCAGACAGTCTTATTTGGCAGTAGACAGGAAAGAAATGAAGAGCTGCATTTTGTCATTCAGTCCAGTTCTGTAGCAAGAGGAGAAATGCATGTTCCAGCAGACAGGAGAGGGATTGCTAGGAAATCCACTTTCAGCCCTGATCATTATTAATTAGCAACAGAGCCACACAGCATTAATTCAGTTGCCGGAGAACTATATCATTAAATACTGTTCATGCTAACACAACAAAGGTTCAGTCAGAATTGGAAGTCTCAGTACAGTTGCAGGCCTTTCAATTTTTCCTTCAGGAAATATGCAAAGTTGATATTTTCTTTGTGTAAACTTCAAATATTGTTTTGGTTTTGCATGGGATGCACAATACTGTTTTGTTCTTCTGAACACCCATACAGGTTGGAAGCTCCAATTACAGAAACATCTCTATTACCACACTACAGGCAATATCACAAAAGTTTTGAGCTGAAATCCCCTTAGCATAATCAAACTGAAATGGCACTACAATGTCTTCAAATCTCTAGAACCTGGATTAGTTAACTAATTTTCCCCTCAGGTATGTAAGTTCTATAACATATAGAGAGATAGTATTCTATTAACATAAGTACCCTATTTCTTATAACAAAAGTGGGAGAGAGAATGAACAAGAACTCAGAACTGAAGATAAAGTATGAAGAACTGTGAACAGTAAGTTTTGTCAGATTTCCAACGTTGCTGAAACATACATTGAGAAAACAACAAAAGTTATTAAAAACTTACAATTAGCACATACTTTCCATAACAAACCATACCTGTTTGTTTACAGACTGATCTATTTCATCTTGGCCTCCTTCAGGTAAAGGTACTTTTGCCAAAGACGGAAGACTTTCATAGTTAATCTGCTGTTTCAGTTCCTTTATAAAGTCATCTTTCTCAGCCAGCTGTTTCCTTAGTTCTTCTATATCAGTTTCCTTATCCTAAAAAGCATAGCAAAAAATGCCACAAATCACAAGACTGGCAAAAGAAAATATACATATGAGCATCATTACTTGGAAGCATAAGTTTCAGAACTGTAGGCTAAAACAGTCAGCTATCCAATAAAAAGCGAACAATTTCATGTATGAGTGGTCACTATTTAAAGTGAAGGGAAGTCACGTAACACCTGGGGAAGATGTAATGCAAATTTTTATTTTACTCTACTTATGTGGAGTTATAAATAGTTCATCTCCCATTTGCTCATTACCTCCCTGGGGCGCTGAAAAAAGCAGCAGCTATAACTGTTTCAGATCTCCAGTCCAACTTTGCAATCAAAGGATCAAAGAGACTTTAAATAAACCACTAAATGTTTTGAAACTTTAGTAACTGTTACAAATTCAGTTTCAAACATAAAGCTTCTATTTTTACTGAGTTGCTAATGGCTTCAATATGACAGTAAGAGCAAAAAATAGAGCTAAAAATGCAAAAAGCATTGTGTTTTGAAGAATTAATAACAAAGTAAAAAAAAAATATAATAAAATCCCACAAGAATAAGAGAGCGAACCTTTCCCAAATCCTTTAGCGCAGCCTGTTTCAGCTCTGCTATTTCCTTATCCTTTTGTGTGCTCTTAGAAGCCAAAGTCTTGAGCTGTACTTCCAAAGCTTCTACTAATTTATCTCTTTCTTCACGCCACTTTTGAAGATTGTTGTCCTTCTCTAGCAACTGCGCAGCAGCAACTCTCTCCTAAAGAGCGAAAAAAATAGACCAGAATTAACACCAGTTCTACCCACTATCTGAACTGTTCTGCTAGTTTGGTTTCACATAGTATTACTATTTTATGGCCTGAGTAAACTTGAAAGCCTACATATGTCTTACAAAGCTCACATAAAACTATTCTCACAACAAATATACAAAAGCAAACTATGCTTCAATTAGAAAATCTGCATCTATATTTACACTCTTTGTGAGTAACAAAATCAGAGTGAGCAAGTCTCAGGCAAGCAAAGTCACAGAAAATGTCAAAGTAATCTTAAGCTGCTAACATCCTCCTGTACTGACTGCAGTCCAGAAAGTCATTGCCAACTATATCTGGATGCAAACACAGTTTTAGATTGGTCAGATTAATTTAATAATTTTGCATACTCAAGAAATACAACCATGATGCAGCCTGGTGAACAGACAAGGTATTTACCTTGTTATTAACTATCAGTTGAAAGTGATACTGGAGCAAAACCACTAGCATTTTAACCAAGTATTTTTACTCTAAACCTCAAAAGAAGATTTTTTGTTAACTTCTTTTAGGAAAAAGCCAAACAAACAATATTGTTTTTCAAAATATGCACTGTTAGCTTCAATTCAGCAGCAACTCATGTAAGCCTAGGTTACTGACAGGTGTTTTGCACACAAAATAAAGTCTGAAGAATTCAGTGAGGTGGTGATAGGATAGAAAGGAACAGGCATGCTAATTCCCATTACATATTAAGCTTCTTGATTTTGTGACCCTTTTCTTTGTAAGATGGTCTCATCTAGGCTTCGCCATGTGATAATGTGAGGCAATTTTGACAAAGGCCAGCTACCCTCAAGCACCCAACACTGTTAACACTTCACATGAGATTCGCTCTGTACTAAAGACAGTAGAGGATTCAATACACTAAGACCTCCAGCCACCTACAATTTCTGCTTGTTGCTTTACATGGTGTTTTCTTTCCTCCTCAAATTTTCTCATTTCACTGTTGCGAAGGATTTCAGCTTCTTTTACTTGATGCATGAGCGTTACTTTATCCTCCAGCCACTTCTTTCTATCAGTTTGATACTTTGCCTCATTTTCCTATTTTAATTAAACCAGAAATAAAACCACAGGTAGACATCAAGGAAAAATAATAAAAAAAAATTAAGTCTCAAAATCCAGATTACCATTAAATGGATTTGTTTCAAAAAGATAGAAATACCAACACAGTTTTACTCCAGCATATTCCCAAGTGCAAGTATTACATTCTCATATGTTCCTCTGTATTGAAAAAAAAAAAACAACAATTTTCAGCATGTTTTATTCAGACTGACACGTCTTTGTGGAAAATATTTTTTTTCTCATCTAAAACTGTGTTGAATGAGCACACCGTAAAAAGTTACACCAGAAGTAAACAGACTCTTAACTTACAAATTCCCAATCTTTTATGCTGCCTTGCACGTCATGTTAGAAAACTTACTTCTACTTCAAGACTGAAAGGCAATGAATGCAGTACAGCTTAAATGGTAGGCAGAGATAGGGCATACCAAAGAATGTAGCTTCAATCCACAGCAACTTTGCCTCCTTTCCTATCACAATCAAAGCTCTTGTCAGACATTCTCCCACATGAAAGAGCAGGCACCTGAACAGACACTTGGGGGGTAGGGGGTGGGGGGGAATCTCCTCTCTAATCCAATGAGGTTAAATCCTCAGCCTAACAAGAAGCGATTAGAGGTCATAGAGTGAGTGTAAGGTCTTGAAAGAGTTTGATTTAGTTGCCAAAGCAACTGACAGGAACAAGGTTTGGAATAGCTATCAGAAGTTCGATTAGCTAAGACAACTGAAGAAAAGCCTAGCTATAGAATGACATCTATGGTAGCATAAAATAGGTGAGGGTGCAGTTCATTACAGGGCAGTGATGCTATATGTTACAAAGATATTGCATCCAGACTGCTGTACTGGTGCACAGCAGCTTTTAGAGGAGGATTCCTTTACTAGTGTTAACAACCTGCCTTATGATGCCCTGCCTCTTGAAGACAGTGTTAGGGTTAAGATTCCTAAATGAAAGTTATGGCTTTAAAACTAAGTATGAATTACATCACCATATTTTACCTTCAGTTCTTTTTGCAGCTTTATTATTTCCTCATTTTCATTTACGTTTTTCTCCTCATTTTCGCTCATCTTTTGCTGCCAGTCACTATCACTCTGGTTATTCAGCTGTCTACATTTCTGCTTCCACACTTCCAGTTCTAGTCAGTACACAAAATATGGTTATAAAATATACAGTTTCAAACGCATATTTGAGCACATTCACATCCTTATTCTAAAGTTACTTGGATTTATTGGCTGTGATTGCAAAGGGACAATAGAGCCTTTGACTGTTAGAAGTTTGTTATGCACTACATAAAATTAATGCCTAAATAGCAGTCAACAAAACCAGCAATTTCAAGCATCTAATCACAATAGATCCAATTTTGCCTCCCTGATCCCTCTCCATAGATTACCCAAAGCTAATCTGTTGGCCTCTTCTATTTTGGCTTCAATCACTTCTTCTTGTTCAATCTGCGTCCGTTCTTGTTCTTCTAATGTCATCCGCATATCTTCAATTATTTTTTCCTTTGCACACAGATCTGAAGATTAGAAAAAAAAGTATTTACAGATGGGCCATATCCTGCTTTAAGCCAGTTCAGGTCAGCTGTCCTGGCTGTGCTCCCTCCCAGCTTCTTGTGCTCCTCATCACTGACTGAGCATGGGAAAACACTACTTAACACACTGATGGTTTAATTGTTGCTTTCAACATTAATCTCATACTAAAGCCAAAACACAGCACTGTACCAGCTACTAGGAAGAAAATTAATTCTACCCCAGCAGAAAACTAGGACAAACCCTCTCCTTGTTTCCACCATTCTCACCCAAAGGGCCTTTATTACAAGTCATTTCCCCATTCCACAAGATCAAAAGCTCTATTAGAAACAGTGCAACTCTACAGAACTGTCTAAATCCAAAATTCTTAAGTGATTCTCATGAACTTGATTTAGGCAAGCATTTCAGTTTAACATCAATTAGACTATGGCCTGTATTATATGGGAAACTAATAATTGCTCAACTGCTAGATGTTTGTCAAGCCTGCAGAAACTGTCACTATGCTGGTTAGTGTTTCAGCATTTCAATTTGTTAACATTTGTTAATAAACACCAATATTTAATAACCTGTCACTGATACCAGCAAATCCACACTTCTGCTGGGCTCATATTTCTTATTCTGAGATTGACTGCTTTCAAATGTACCTGCAAATAATGCCTTAATAAAACTTAGTTCTTGACTGTATCATTTTAATGCCCTGTTTGGAGTTGCTAAGTTCTTTTTTAAATATAAAAATACAAAACTGTCCCAAGTTCATTAACAATATGATAACTCATTATGTGGCTGTCATTCCACACCAAAGGGGGGAAGTAACAAAACTGGCTTTTTCTGACCTTTACATGTTTTCTCATACTCTTTGGAGATTTCTTCCAGCTTCTCATTATTCAACTGCTCCTAAAGCATTTAAGAAAAACAGTACAGCATTAAATTTTTATGCCGTGTTAAGGAGCATTCAAGCTGATTAAAAACCAAAAAAGTTTAGAGGAAAGCATTACTACTAACATATCCATGTGTCGCTAATCAGAATATCTGCAGGTATTATCATAGAATAGTTAGGGTTGGAAAGGACATTAAGATCATCTAGTTCCAACCCCACTGCCATGGGACAGGGACACCTCACACTAAACCATGTCACCCAAGCCTATGTCCAACCCGGCCTTGAACACCACCACGGTTGGAGCATGCACAACTTCCCTGGGCAACCCATTCCAGTGCCTCACCACCCTTACAGGAAAGAATTTCTTACTCATATCCAATCTAAACTTCCCCGTTTAAGTTTGAACCCATTACCCCTTGTCCTATCACTACAGTCCCTAATGAAGAGTCCCTCCCCAGCATCCCT
>JANRGW010041100.1:0-21064 GCA_024733675.1 Psilopsiagon aymara | reverse complement strand
CTCTGGACTTGTTCCAACAGTTCCATGCCCTTTTTATGTTGAGGACACCAGAACTGCACACAATACTCCAAGTGAGGCCTCATAAGAGCAGAGTAGAGGGGCAGAATCACTTCCTTCAACCTGCTGGTCACATTCCTTTTGATGCAGCCCAGCATTCATTAGGCAGATTATTTAAAAGTAATTTGAGGGTGTCATGCATTGAGAAATTCTTCAAACATCTTTTATCCACCTACTAAAATTAATTTCAAACTGGCTACTCTTTACCCCAGTGCTGTAAGCTTTCTCCTGTTGCTTGCCCCATTTATGGATTCATCAAAAAGAATACTAAGAGCAATCAAAACCAAAAAACCCAACCAAACCCACAACCTTTTTAAGTCGCAGAATTGTGCGTTGCTTGATCTCTAATTCTTCACTAAGCTGGTTTTTAATCTTCTGAAGTTCATTAACCTTGTTCCTCAGTGATTTCTCCTCAGATCTCATTGTACCCACCTGTAACAATGCACAGAGACATCAAGGAAAGCTAGCATTTTGTACAAGTCTTTTTCAACCTTTGTAAGTTACCTAAATAACTAATTATTTTAATTAAGAGTTAAATATCTACAAACACCTAAATTTCAGGGACAGGGTGTTGAAACCAAAAGAAACAAAACAAAAAAGACTCACCAGGATATAACCTAATCAAGGTACAAATTCACTTTGGTGATATTTCTCAAACCAGGGATTATAAACTAAAAGTTGAGTAGGAATAGGTCCACAAATTATAGGCTACTGGGGAAGACAATAATACTTGAAGTCTTAATTTTCAAGCCAAACTCTTGCATTAGTCTTTTGGATTTTAAGTTCTTGTAGTATCCCATGAGGATCTAAGAAACCTTGCTACTTGATAAGCAAATACTAACAATTAACATTATAGTGATTCCATCTTTTCATTTTTCTCCACACCTTAATAGGAAATATAACTCAAATTTTTGAAAGTTTCTTTTTCTGAATAATCCATCTCCTCCTTCCAAACATCAGTGCTTTCCCCCTGAAACACCAGTCTTTGAAGTCAGTGCAAATAACGTAAGGCTACTGTTGTCATAAAGATTATAAACTCCTTCTCCATAACCATTAGCCATCGTTTTTACAATCCTTTTTCAAATACATTAACAAAATTTACATCCCCCCTTCAGTATCTATACTAATTTGTGTTCCGACATCTGGTATTATCTTTAGTTTGCAACTTTAATGGCAGTTTAAGATTCACTGTTATGCTAAATGCATCACTTGAAACAGCTTTATTACTAGTCATATAACATTCATAGCTTGCAATTTGTGAAAACAGGTTTTAATAAACAGAACCACAAACTTGAAGAAACATTTGGCCTATATTACCAACCTCTTCTTGGACTTGCTGAATTTGTTTCTTGGCATCAGAAAATTTCTCTTTCAAATCTGCATATTCTTCCTTTTTCCTCTGCAAGTCCTCTTTCAAACTGCATACAAGGGCAGAACTCTCAGAAAGATCTTTACGTAGCCTTGTGTTCAAAATTAAGAAACATAAATGACATCAGCATTACGTATCTCAGAGAAACAGCTTTTCCACATTACCTCAGGCTCGTTACTGCTTTTATTCGCTAAAAGAATCTTAATCAGATCAATGCCAAGCCTTATAACTTTACTTTCAGATTTCATCCTATTATATGATCCTGAAGTAACAAACTGGTCAGATTCACTTCTGAACACTGCAATTTATTTTTAAGCAGAGTAGAGCAACCATTTTTATCATTAGGTGCCCTTACAAAGTAAGAAAAGGAACAAGGTTCGATACTTACATCCCAGACCTTGTAAGGATCAAAATATGTAAAAGTAAGAAAATAGAAAAACCAGTAACATTGCAACAAGTACCACTATTATAAGGGCTCCAAAATAATCAAGAAATTCAATGAGTTTATTTTTACATTATCATTTATTTTTAAAGTTTACAATAAGACACCTTGGATTTTTACTTTAAAACTAACACGAGGTTTTTTTAGATTCTATAACTGACAATACAAAACAAGGGCACACAACAGCAGAAACACCTTTCAAGGTAGGGGATTCCCAGACCTTCATGTTAAGTCGTGCTTCAGAGTATAGGCAGGTACCTACAAATATGGCATCAAAGAAACCCTAGTAAGGAGAAGGGCTACATAGCATCTTGAAGCTATTTTTGTCTTGCAATTGCCTTAACATAGCAAATATAGTCTGTCAGATACATGTAGTATCTTATTTCTTAAAGATTTAAACAGTAGAAGGGGCTGGGGAAAGTTCTATCCTTCTAAACCTGCTATTCCTTGAAGTTCTTATAGTAGACTCTGTTCACCCGGAATAGCTACAACCAAAACCAACTGTTTACTCCCTACGCTCTTTTTTTTAAAACTTTCTTACTTTCCTTTTTAACATTCAGTCCTTCCCAATGAAAGCATTACCTGCTTTTAGACAATTTACAGAATATAATATTAAACTGTATGTTATTTCCTCCAGAAAGGGTACACAATATAATGATATTAGAGATCCCCAAAAAATTATTTCCTTGCATGCTCCTGTTTCCCCCCTACACTAGCTCCAAATTATTTAGATGCATGTTTATGAAAGAATATACAAACAGGTGAGGAAAACATAGGCAGAACATGCAACTGAAAAATTCAAGTAGTGTATTAAAACTTCTTAAACAAGCAGTTTGGTTTAAAAAGTTGATAAACAGGTAAATGTTATGTCAAAATGCACTGATGTGCACAGAAAGTAGCTTTGAGTCTATTCTCAAAGGTCTGGAAGTTCTCAGTATTTACTTACAATTCTATAGATTGTATTTGTTCATCCTCATTTTTCTCTTTCTCCTGAAGACAGCGTTTCATAATCTCCAAACTGCTCATCAACTGCACAATTTCCTCCTTTAGATTTACTTCTTTATTATTTAGCTCTTTAATGGTTAGGTCTGAATTGGCACATTTCTCCTCCAGAGCTACTGTATTAGTTTCTAGATTTAAAATAGTAGATTCTTTTTCTTTGAGTTCTTCTTCTAACTTTTCTATGCTGTCATCTTTAGCTTTAAATGCCTCCAATAGGCATTCAAGCTCTCTTACTTTTATCTTGTAGGTGGTAACTTCCTCCTTGAACTGGGCAATTACTCTGCAATTTTCTGCAGCCTGTTTTTCAAAATCTTGTGTTTTCTTCTGGATTTGTTCTTCTAACTGACTCATAAGTTCTTTTTCCTTTAAGGACTGATGATCTTGAGTTGCAATTTCATTTAATTTTATTTTCAGTTGATTATTAAGATTCTCAGAGTCATCAAGTCCTTTCTTTAAGTCTTCAACTTGTTGAAGTAGTTCTTGAATCTGCTGACTTTTTTGTGACGAAAACTTTATAATATTTTTGCATTCTTCCCAAATGCTTTCAACACTGCTGTGAAAGGAGCCCTCCCATCTCTGATCTTCTGTAGAAGCAGTTTGGGACTGCACGCATACAGAACTCACTTGAGCTCTCTCTGGTTCGCCTTTTTGAAAGTCTAAGGAAGCTTTTAGATTAACAAAATCAATATCCACAGCATAAGACTCAGCTAGTGAGTGACATTTATACAATTCATCTACTTTGGACAGCACTGCTTTAATCTGTGACAATTTATCAACTAAATTTTGTTTTGTACCTTCTACTTCATTATTTAGCTGAATAATTTTTTCTTCTTGTTCCCTATTTATAGCTTTCTGTTTGTCCAATTCAGAAGCAATCTCTTGATAATCAGCTTGACACTGCTGAAGTTCTTTACTTAAGCTGGAAGCCCTTTCTTCAGAAGCAGAAAGCCTGAGATGCAAGTTTGTTATCTGCTCGCTAAACTCCTTTTTATTCTTTTCTTCAAGTGCAGCTAGCTGACCTTCCAAGGTTTCAGTTCTTTCCCTCAGGGCTAATAATTCTGCAAGGTTCTCAGAAGTTCTTATTTTCACACATTCAGCTCTCTTTTGCTCTAGAGTGTCATGTTCCCAACTCTCCTTTGTATCCCCTAAACAGGAAAAACAATATACAGCTCAGGTTGGTTAAAACAGATAGTACAAGTCACTAGCAATACCAGATACCAATTACTATACAGAAAGTAGTCACTATCTGAAAGCCACACCTTCATAGAATGGTTAAGGTTGGAAAGGACCTTAAGATTATATAGTTTCAAACCCCCTCACCCCTAGACCATGTCAACCAACACTGTCCAAGCTGACTTTGAACACTGCCAGGGATGAAACATTTACCCATATCATTGGACATTTTGAAGTCTTGAAGTAGTTAAAGCCCTCTGAATAGTTTAAAATGCAATAGATGCCCGTTAGGCTTCTAGAAAGTTTGCAGCAGAAGTCTTAAAAGAACACTTTTCCACAGCTCTATTCCAGCCTTCTACTCTGCATCTTTCTAGTTTTACTAATATGTAGTGATACCTGTGAGCTAGATACCATTCACAGTTATATCTAGTTTCCACCTTCACCAGTTCAACAATCTCTTCAACACAACCAGCAACCACTCACGCCATATTTAGAAAAGCAATATCATATACATTTCTGAGAAGTTTCAGTCATACTTGCTATCCCCTTAACTTTACAAGTTAAGCTAAAAAAACAGCACAAGGGTTTGGGTTTTTTTTTTTTCTTAGTTTTAGGACCTTCCTCTCTTTGCAATTAGTTTCTAAATGACATAGAAGGACAACTATTTATGCATACACCTAATATGCTGCACATAAAGTTCTCCCAGAAAGATGGGTGAAATGTTCCACCCCGATCCCAAGTTTTCATAAATATTTTATTAGCTTAAGCCTGTTTTTTTCCCCCCTAAGTAATGAGCAATTCTAACTAAATAACACACATTTCGCCACCTTCAAAACTGAACTCCAGGTATACTCCACACAAGCATTTCAGAATCCAGCAGTGTCCAATTAATAGCATACATTCTATGTTTAAGTATTAAAATCAAGCCTGACAGGGAGATACTACAGATTCTTGCAAGTACTGTAACTACAGCAAGGTGGAATTTGGCTGTCATCATTAATTACACGGGCACCGCACAGAAGCATCCTCCAAACAGATCCAGCAATTTTTATAAAATGTTAGTAACAAAAAGTCACACTGAAACATTAGCAGCAGTGTTCTCCAGCTCAAATGAGGTTCTGATTTTGGTTTGTTTTTTCTGTTATCTGTTTGGGTTTTTTTTTTTCTTTTTTATTACTATTAGAGTAATCAAATTCCACACGACATTTTTCCTTCCTGCTTTTCTGTACTTTTTCTTTTCTGTTCTGGTTAGACATATGTCAAGTGCTCCTGCTAGGTCAGACACAACAGCAGCTTTACTTTGGCTTGTAAAGCCACACTTTTGAATCCTACAAGATGAAAACTTCTGGATAAGGAGATAGTTTTCTCCTATCCAAATGCCACATATTTTTACACTAGACATGAGTTTCATGTAGTTCACTAAAAGGGAGAGGTGCCGAGGTACCTTAAGATACATTTTGTGATGTAAGGTGGCAAGATGAAAAAAGTGGCAGATCATAGCCCAACACTTACAATGAGTATGGTATGATCAATCACAATAGGATTTAGAGATGATTTAGATGCATGGTACCAACAATCGCAATCATGCAGCAAAGTAAAATATTGGTGCAAGAAAGAAAACACTACATTTAGTCCAGGTTTTTATGTAGAAGTACTTAAAAAGAAAAAGCCCCATTCCAAAATACAGAAGGCAAGTTCTAAAGAAGAGTACAAAACCAGAAAGTTCAGGACAAGATAAAACTTATTGTCTCCCAAAATAAACTTCAGTCTTAGGCCATTAGCATAGCTAAATACTGTGAGAAAATTATCACAGTGTAGCTGCACAAATTGTTAAATGTAAGCATATATTGATGTCATCATTTTGGAGCTTCAAACAACTCAGTTTTAAAATCAGATGCCTTCTATTCTCACTGTCCACAAAAAAAACATATTTAACATGACTGAAGAGCCTGTTCTTCCCAACAGAAAAATCTCAGTGCTTATATTAATTGGCACTGATAGCCAACTTCTTGTTTGAGAAGAGCTATGCCTTTTCTATTTTTTGTTTGTTTAGATGAAGTTTAGTCATGAGATACCAAGCTTACTACTACCTAGTATATCAGTAAGTCTTGATGAGCTCCATTTCCCCCCCTTCTTGTTACATTTATATAGATGGCACCATCAAATAGCCATGCTATGATCTAATATTCACCCTAATCGCAGATAGCAGAGATGGATCAGACATTCCTCTGGTACAGAGACAGAAGCTTTCTGTGAGTGCCATTTGAAATCTCTTATTTGAAGTTGTATAATCACAAATGCCCTATGCATCACACACCATCAGTTGACATAGCCTAATATTTCACCTCCTTTTTCTACTGTTGTTAGATCCAGACACTTCCTACAGACCTTCCCTGACAAAGAACAATTGTGTGTGTTGAAAGAATATAGGACAATGTAACTCTGCTTAACCCTTTCAGTATCTGTGTGTGGACCTGTTGGCTGTTGGCTTGTCTAATCATTCCTGGAATCCAAGAATCATCTGCTTCTCCTAACTTCTAGGGCAGAAAATACTAGAAGTTCATTACCCACTGCATGAAGTGCTTTTTTCCATAAACTATTCTTTCACCAGAGGGGGTGATAAATGACAGTCCAGAGTTTTCTGTGAGCATGCAAGTTTAACAGGTTTCCTTTTAACATGTTTTATCTCCTTTTTATGGACATAGCTGTTTTCTGCTTCCCATTTCTTAAAAACTTATTTCTATTTTTCTATCCCATCCTCCCCTGGAACATTTTCTTGCTTTTTCAGGAGGAAGGCAAGAAAGTAAGGGACGCAAAGGGAAGGCACTTCATTCTCCTTTTGTATGTACTTTTCCATAGATCTGAGAAACTGAAGCCCAGCTGTGTCACCAAGTCACTTAGATGCAGGCAGATCTTACATACACCATTTGTACAAGATCTGTCCTATAGCTCAAGTCTCACTGATTATCAGACTTAATGAAATGGATAATTTAAGTGCAGTGTCCTTTTAAATTTCACCCTTATCCTTGAAGGGTTTTTCACTGTAGCTAGTTTATTCACCTCATTCTAAGAGAGCTAGTAAGCTCACAGATGAAGGAAGGAAAGCAAAAAGACTGAAGTGCAAACATGTGAGCTGCACAAAATATGCTAATATGTGGACTTGAAATAATTTTACTTCCATTTAAGTGGAAAGTTTCTCTCCTTTGCCAGCACTGTCACCATGACCAAAGCAGGCATGTTCACAGCATGCATTCAGAATGAAACATTAAAGTCTAACAGCACATGCTGTATGACTGAAAACAGTCATTGACAGACCCCTTAGATGATTACTAAGAATATTTTAAGAAAACCTGAGTGGGAGCTGCTAAAGAAGTCCATCAACAGCAAGTTCTGTGCAAAAACAGCTGTTAACAAATTTCTTAAGAACTACAGCTGAGAGTGCGAGTCCATAAACAGATGAGAAAAAGCAAAAGTCTAAAAACTAACTTTTATTTTAAACATTTAGGAGTGCACAGTATAGGACCTGCTGCAAGACAGATGAAATTCACACAAGTTACTTCCATTTACATTTTAACATAGTAGATTTTGTCTTCATAATGCAAAGTTTATGCTTCACAACTTTCACTTTCTGTTCCGGAATACTAATCAAATTTTTTTGGGAGGCCCCCTCTTGAGTGATGGAAGAAACTGTACCTTTCTTTGTAGGTGACTCTTCTTCCACAGTAGGCCTATTTTCAAAGCAGCGTTTTCTTCCCACTTCCAATACAGTATCTTCACAATCCTTGAATTGGCTGCTTTTAATCACCTGGTTAGAGTTCTTTTCTGCCATTCTTTTAAGGCTAGTTACAGTGTTGTCCTGTGTTAAAATAAAATCAATTACTTTTAAGTTTTACAAAGTGAGCACTTAAAAAGCTTAGCAATCTTTTATAACTAAATATTTTTACAAAATTATCTGACATGTTTAGGGGTTGTGAGGGGAACAAATCAGTTATAGATCAGTTACTTAAATCAAAAGCAGATACACTTTCAGATACAGTGCAAATCATTGTGCTTATCTGAAGTACAGAAAGCATAGCAAGAAACTAGGAAACTACAAAATGCAAGGCTTGCATGTAAGAGGACTGTTTCCCATCTAAAGCAGTGTCCAGTGTCAAAAAGAGTTGAGAAAATTCCTGATTTGTACAAAGGGCAAATAATCAGCTCTGTAAGTTCATCACTTCCTTGTCATACTTGGTAATTAGAAGTTTTAATAGCTTTCAGCAAAGCCACAGATCATTTTTTATTTATCATGACAGATCTGCTGCAACTTATAAGCCCAGTTAGGCTGTATATTTGCTGAAGAATGAAGTTTTACTTTCAAGATGACAGAAGTGACAAGCCTTGCTAGTTGCCAAGGACCACTTACTCATCTTGAAGTATTGAAAAAAAAAGAAGAAAAAAAAGGAAAATAAAAAGGAAATCTATTCAAGCATCAGGTTTGTGGTCATATTTTAAGTTTCGTGCTACACACTCTCCTGAAACACTGGACAGATTTTAAAACTTGTGCTAGGAAGAAGTCATCAAAACTCTTACACACTCAGAACATTCACACTTTTGAAAAGCTAAGTTGCTGTGGGGCAGGAAAGGGATCAGAAAGATTAAGTATATCAAAGCCTTAAGTTTACAGTGAATAAGAGAAATAAGTCAGAGAGCTGCTTAAGTTTAATTTGAAGGGTTCTCAGAACTACTTTAGGTTACTGGACATCAGGCTCAAAAAAAACCCTAAATGCAGATTTTGATGTTGGTTGTTTTGTTTTCTGGGGTTTTTTTGTTTGGTTGTTATTTGTTTTTGTTTTGTTTTTGTTTTTAAACCAGTATACATTTAGCCAAGCTACTGTTTTGATATTCAGCAGGTGATAGCAGACTAGCCAAATGCAAGCTTTATTAATCACATCAAAAGAAGAGATACCCTGGTCAGCCATTCCCAGTTCAAACTCTCAATGTATTTATATCCCCTTCCTTTAAAAGGGTGTGCGCATAGTGGAGGTGGTGGTGGGAGAAACACACTGATTTTTCTTACCAATTTATGCAATCATTACCCTTCTCACATTACTAAATTTTTGACTTCAATAAAATTGCAGCAAAACCACATTTTCTTCCTCTTCCATTCAGGCAAAAGTAAGGACAGTGACATAATCCATCTATTCCTACTGTTTAACTTCTCCCACTTTGAGTTTTGTACCGCCCCCCCCCCCCTTCTTCTTTAGGGTGGCTTTTCAAAGTCTCATCTACAGTTGCCCAATAACTCCTGATTGCTGCTTCTGAAAGTCCCATTTCTACACCACCCCAACTCCCCTTATTTCGCAGTAACTTCACTTTCAATGCCAACTCACCTGCTACCATTCAAGCAAGCAGCAATACCTCACAGAAAAATTTAATTTTCTGAAATAGTCAAGCCAATTTTCAGATAGATTTAGATCTCTGTATAAGGAAAATTGATACAACCAAGACTTACATAGTCTTTTACAGTTTCTTCTAAAAGGGATATCAAATCTTGTAGTCTCATAATAACATCATCTTTTTGCTCCACAATGTCCATTAGTTCTTGAATCCTTTTATTCTGTGTATTCATTTTCTTGGAAATGAAAGAACAATAGTTCAGAGTTGAATCATTCAACTAGTTGGAAGCAATATCAGTTATAATTTTAAGCTACTGGAATTCTGTATTAAAACATCATTTTGCACAAGTTTTGCCTTGAGAAAGTTACCTCAGCTGCTTCTTTAAGCTGCTCAGAAGACTCAGCAAATTTTATCATCTGTGTTTCCATGTCTGTAACAAGAAGAGACTGTATCAAACAAGCAGCCAATATGTAGTTTACTTATTAGCCTATTTTTTCCAGGTCTTCTGGTAACACAGTAGCTTTAAAATAGATTAATTTATTTCCATAATGACATCTACTTACAGGACATTTCAGAAATTGCTTAGGTTTTTGAAACAGAGAATTGACCTTTGATACCCGTATAAAATACAGATCAAACCAAGAGACTTCTGGTGAAGTTACATTATAAGGTATTCTTATTTTTTCCTCTATGAACAATCCACATGGTACCTGAAAACACTGCATGAGCAAAATGTCATGGGACTACAATGTCATGAAATCAAGATTCAATTTTATATTTTATCCCACGATTCAGAAGCCTGCAATTGATAAAAGTAAGTAATCTTAAAAATGAAATAACAAAGACCTGCGAAATGGTTCAATCTGAACCTATATAAAACAATTAGCTACCACCTTGATACATATAATTTGGTTCCAAAATCCTGCTCAACTGGATCATTTCCTCTACTTAGCAATAGTCAGTCCTTTCTTTTTTCTGCCTTTCACATCAGTTACACCCAGCTCACCCTTGCTTTTCTTTGCCAGCTCTCCTTCAGCTTTGACTAGTTCCTTGGTTCTCCTTGTCAGCTCTTCTTTGGTCTTAGTTAACTCAGTGGTAGTTTTTCCCAGTTCTTTTTCAAGCCAAGCTATAGCTTTCTGTGGGTCCTCTAGCTTCCCAATGTACTTGTGTGCTGCTTCTGCTTGCTTTTTGATATCTGTAATATCATCCTGCAGAGAAGCAATAATGCCCTCAAGATCAGTGTAGGTACCTGGCTCTTCATCCTGAGAAATAATTTATACCCATTTAGAAATTGCAAATAATTAACAATAGTCATTATTTATACAGAAAATTTGGAAGACCAATATGAATTCAAACATATAAATACAGACAATTCTGGCTTTGAAACCGTCTTGTGGGTTCATCCATTTTGATTGCCAGTTAGTTTTTGTCTACCTTTACACACAACACTCCATTATCAAGTCATAGCTGTTTTTCTCTTTTTAAAAAGATCTAATGACCATTATTACATTCCCTTTTATATCACCAAAAAAGCATCCCCTCCAAGCTCAGCGTAAAAGCTAGTATTTTTTTACCCGAGGAGAATATTGACTAAATACAGCAAGACAACAGTTTTAGAAGGAATACATCTGAAATTTTCATGTATTAGTAAAAGTTTCTGCAGTCAAATAAGTTTGTGCTGACTTATCAAATTAAGCTGTACTCAAAACATTGACTTTATATTTTTCCTCTTCATGGTTTTGGGTTTTTTTTGGTAGTTTGGACTTTTCTTGGTGGTGGTTGCTTTTTTGTTTGTTTCTGTTTTTTGGTTTAGATTTCATTTTTGGGGGTGGTTTTGGTGGGTTTTTTTGGTTCTTTTTTTTTTGGTTTTTTTTTTTTTTTGTTTGGTTGTTTTTTTTTTTTTTTAATGGAGGGGTGGTTTTGGAGCTTTTTTGTTGTGTTTTTTTGTTTTTAAAAACACAAAGGGTTACAAACAAGAGCCACTCTCAAGTTGAGAGTCTAGCTATCACTTCAGTGTACATGCAATTTTTATTGCCCCAGTTGTGGCTACAATAGCCTTAAGAGAAAAAAAAGTCCCTGGGGGCAGCACAACATTGAAGTCTCTATATGGGGCCTAAGAAGTCAGCTTCAAATACTTTAAATGAGCACGTAAAGTAACAGAATAAATACCTTAATTGCCCTACCACCACATCAATTTCTTCAAACACAGTAACTTTTACTTTGTGTGGCAGGAATGCAGAAAACCCCAAAGATGCCTAAACGCACACGCACCCACAGTTCAACATCTACTCCTATTAAATTAGATAAATACATCTTCCTGAGGATACAGTTACATTGCACATAGTTTTTGAGTTTATTCTTCAATCCCCAAGACATAACAGCCATAATGGGCAGTTAGTAAAAGATATGTTGGGGTATGGGTTAGGGGTTATGCAAAGGTCAAAGTACCAGAGGTCCAGCTTGCTCAGTGCTAGGCCTGTCTTTATTTCCTTCGTCTGTGCTTTTAGCATAACCATTTACAAGTTCCTTGAAGATTTCCAGGCGCCTTTCAGAATTCTCTTCAAGTCTTTCTCGTTCCTGAGAAAGGCACTCTCTATAGAGCAAGAAAAATATAGTCAGGTAAAAGCTAGCAAGTATGAGATGCTAAGAAGTAATTAGTACAGCTCCTTATAAGCAAAGCTGTTTATTTTAGCACAATAGCATGACACACAAAAGAGTGCTGCTACACCAAAATACAAGTATATTTCCTATGCCACACACCCCCAAAGAATGAGGGGAGACTAATATATTCAAAGTACATGGATAGCACTTAAACTTTTTTAATAAGCTTCTAGAGACAAAGCATCTGTCTGGAGTATTCCCAAGACTGCAGTAACTAAAGAACATGCAAGTGTCCTTCTTTTTAATAGACACCCTATGAAAAAAGCCTTCCTCGTAGGGAAAGTTCTGAGGGAACAAACACCATTTACAGAAAAGACATTTTTCCTGAACTCATAGTCCAAATAGAAAACTGATTTATTAACAGATGCAGCAAGTCTATCAGAAGAGAGTGGGTGGTTTCTTTTGGCTGAGAAACAGGTTTAAGAAACAAGTGAATTTTACTTTTTTAAAATAAGTAATTTTTAAACTGCTTAAAGCATTCTTACTTAAAATCTCTTTCCCGTTTAGCAAAAAACTGTGTAAATTCTTGCGCCACTTCTTCACGAATTTTTAGTTCCAGCAGTAGCTTATTACTCTTTTCAGCAATAAGTTTCTTCTTCAAGTCTTCTATGAGATTCAGCAGTGCCTAGAATTATAAGTTTTCAATAAAGAAGTAGTTGCCCCACAAGTGACATATTTTTTCCTTTCCTCAAACCATTACAACACTTTTAACTGGCAAAAGTTCTTAAGAGTTCTTTTACTAGGTCATTCATACAACAGGAGGATTCATGAGTAGATTGAACTATCAGCAATTTATAAGTCTGCACAAAGTAGGCATCAGCAAACAATAAGCTTATTACAAGAATTCTGGAAGTTGTCTTGAAATTACAGGCTTAAGCGCCACAGGATTTGGTTCTTGCTTTCCAGATCCTCATTTTGGGGCAATATTAATGAAAACTCCATGAAAGTCTCAAGTCCCCTGGCTCCCTCACCCTTGTCTTCCCTAGAATTAACCAAAATTGCTGTTCCTTAAAGAACAATTTTAAGAGTTTTCCTGTACATAGAATACAAAGGAACAGTCTTCTGTATTGCTAAAAAACAGGCAATACTACTTGCTGTGCATTGACCATGGGTTACGAAAAGGGGAGAAAGAGAAATCTGCAACTCTTACTTCTCGGTCTGTAAAAAGTCTTCCCACAATAGGCACTAAGTCATGAGTAATCCCACTTTAGATCTTAACACAGAATTCAAGTAGAATAATGGTGATCAGGAAAAAGAAAACATGAGATCGGAAAATAAGAATACCACTTTGTTTCAAGGCTCCATTTTACACTAATTCTTAAAGATGCCTTAGCACATACCATATAGTCTTCTTTTCCAATACAAACTTGATTTGCTTCATGTTTCTGTACTGCTTCTTCTCTTGACATGTGCTGTTCCTCATCCTCATCTTCAATCACATCTTCTAAGCTCCTATCCCATAGAATAGTAGTCCTTTTCCTTGGGATTGGCATTTTAGTGTCAAACAGTGATGATTCTTTTGCTGATTTCTGGCCAAATGACTGAACTTGGGGAAGAATAGATCCATCCATAACAAAGACCTGCCCAGAAAATAATGAACAAAGCCATCAGGATTTTTTAACCCTCTACTGGCACTTCCAGGAGACAGCTGCTGGAACTCTCCTATAGGTCTTCTGAGACTACTCCCTGTTCAGAGTCACTACTTAGACCAGTTCCCAGCTAGGGTACCAAAGAGTCACTTTATAATCTAATCCTTCTTTTGATACCAGGAACACCAAATTTCATGAGCTAAACAACCTACAAGAGGGTGGCCAACTTGTAGACCAACATATTCCTATTTTTCCTATACTTGGAGTTGTAACTTTCTAGTTGCATTATATAAATGTCATCCTACAAATTCTATTTTCTAAACAGCTGTATCACCCCTACAGTCTGCTCCTTCTGGTGTTGTGCTGAACCTGCTTAGACAAGCTCACATGCCAAAGGCCTAGACCTCCTTCCACCTTCCCATTGAAACCTCTGGATGTAAAAATGACCTAACTCCAGCGCTCAACCTATTTTATCAACATTTCAGGTGAGCATTAGTCCAAATTAAGATGGCAGTAGTACATGGGAAGCTAGAATTGTTCATAGGTGAAAACATGTCATAACCACAGAAAAAAAGCTTACCTAGCTCTCAAGGGATTTCTTCCAAATACAGCAACTGTCTTGTTAGGCTGGACATTTTATAGGAATTACAGATTATCAACAAAGTCGTAAAGCCTGACTAGGAGTAACTAGAATATGATTGCAATGAGACAAATATCCAGTATCTAAGTTTATTCTTCCAAGTGAGAATACCTGCCCAGTAAATGCAAATCAGAAGTACTGATCAGAAGATGAAATACTACACACTTTTTGTGCAATGGCAGAGAACTTTAGCACATTGAGTGTTTCATCATATGCTGACGCACACTGGCTTATATTTACTATCATATAGATCTTCCCCTTTCCACTGAAGAATCCTTGGAAATAGTGAGTTAATTTACTTTCCCGAAAGGGTATGTGCTGCTGCAACCTTCAAAGACAAAAAAACAGATGACCAGAAAGTTAATAATTTTCAGTTGTTGTCAGAGCTATGCAGTGCAACCCGAACAAATATTTATAAAAGTAGTTTTTACATCAATTAAGGTTGTTTTGGACCAGATAAAGCTATTTGTGAAAAGATAGCATGGCTGATGCGAACTGCTGCTTTAGCCATTGTCTCAGATCAGATGTAGCAATACATTTGGAGGGAGCACTGAAACCAAAAGCATGTTCAACATATAGCGTAAGGTAGGTCACATGGCCTCAGGCTACATCAAGCTATAGCCCACCTCTTTTCCTTTCCACATTCATGGAAAGCATATACTTAGTTCTAGGCATGCAGTATCCAACACTACCAGACACCTCTCACTCAGTATCCTATCTCTAAAAACAGACAATTGCAAGAAAACAAGCATACATCAAATGCATGGAGATACTTTTCAGAACTTTTCCTATTTCCCAGCAGTTTAACATTTCCAAAATCAAAAGCTGTGACCCTGAACATAACAGCTGGTGATGTAGTTTTTTATGGTAAGAATTTTTATGAGAATTCTTAAGACATGACTAAAGACACACTTGCCACTAAATAAGCTGCCTGCATTTTGGACAAGCAACAGCTATTCAGTTATGTGAACAGTACTGTAGAACTCAAGACGCTCCTGCCAGAATACATATACAGCTCATAAGCAGCTTTGAGGCAGAACTGAAACAAAAATCCTCTTAAGAAAGCTACTTCTTCCAATCCAACTTGAAAAGGGGCACATATTAACATTTTTAGAGATCATGCTTTAGAATATTTCTTCTGTATTGTTAAAATTCAAAGTTAAGATCAAAAAAACACATTCTAAATAGACTAACAGCTTGTAAGCAGCTGCTAATAGGAGTACATAGAAAATAGAGTTAGCTCAAAGGAGGAATTGAAGGCTGAAAATTTGACTCTAACACAAGTTGGAAAACCTCTTTTCCAAAGTTTGTTGGATAAGCCAAGCTCAGAAGCAAGTTAAATTGATAAATTCCACAATAACATGTATAAAGGATGTCAGAATTTGAATAAGGAACAAAACAAAGCAAGTTTAACGATAGCTTTCCCAGATCAACGCGACTTTACAATACAGATTTTAACAAGCCTATGTATCTTTTCTACCAAAACTCTAGTGAAAACACTGTCTATTATAAACAATAGCTTTTAAATGTTGTAGGCAATATTTAAAATCCACAACCAGTTGGGAACTCATAAAAGGACTTACTTTGACTGTTGACAGTTCTTGAGTGCATTAATACACTTGCCTAGAATAAGGAGGGAGGCATTTATATTTCCACTCTCTTTCAATCTATCACCTTCATTACGGGTCTTGGTACATCTTTCTGAACCAGCAAGATCACACAGTGACAATCTGAAAGCAGATAAAGAAATACACTTTATTTACCTTTAAAGCATGAAGAAATTACTGGCTTTTAAAAAGTTCTCAGAGAAAGAATTTCTTGCTGCTTCCCTAAACAAGTCCCACACTACTGCCTGCCAAACTCTTTCCCAACAGGTTCCCCATTCCCCTCCGATTCCTTCTGAGGACTTACATAAGTTCAGGAGTACAGCAGGCTAACTGAACCCTGTGTTGAACAGAGCAGACAAGATACAGAACAGCATTACCACCTCATGACTTGAGGCAGAGGACCAAGTACCACATGAATTTAGAAAGTGGGGAAAATTCTATATGTGCATGAGGCTCTACGAGGGAGTTCTGGGTGTATAGTGCAGTACCAGTATATCAACATGTAAGATAACTGACAACATCATAAAAGAAGAGGGAGACTCAGCTCTGAACTTACTCATTGACTCGAATCACTTGCGGTGCTCCCAAATCTTCAATTTTCAATACCTTAACTGTGAATATGCTGTGACTAAAAGAAGTTTAAAAATCAGTAGAGAAGTGAAAATATTTTTAGCCTCCACCATATCTGTTTAAAACACTTCTGAATCTGCCAACGTATCTAAGCATATACCCTATCAGATACAAACCTTTGAAAATACATTATGTAGCACATATTTTGCTTTTTCCTCAGACATTTAGATAGATTAAGAGCCAATTGCTTTTGCCTGAAGGAGACTTTCATAAAACATTGTTAGGTCTAGTATATGTTCACCTTATTGAAGGATTGAAACCTTTTGGCTTAAAGCACTGCTAAAGGATGCCAAACTCTAAACCTAGATATCTAGACCTTCTCCCTAATCCTAGATACCTAGACCTTCTTAAAGGTTCTTCCCTAGACCTTCAAGCCATATTTTTGTTCTGCGCTCCAACCCACACACCATCCTATGCCCAATGTTATTCAATGTTTCTCACCTCCTGCTGGAATAAGCGTTTAGTTTCGTGCTTGCAATACTCTGCTGTTTCAACCCCAGTTTCAGAAGTCGAAAAGCTTCTTTAGAGTCAGAAATCTGTACCCACTGCAGTCCTTCAGGAAGAACAAACATGATAAACTCATAAATATCACCAAAAAGTAAGAAAGGCTTCAGAGATAACACACACACACCAGGAGTAATACTATTTGGCAATTTGCAACGTATTCCAATCACCTTTTACATATGAACATCCCTTGATGTCTTGAGCAAGGCGTAGCGTCCTTCTTTTCTTGTCATTTGATATAGGGACCAGGAGATCATAAAAACATTCATTGTAAATCTCAAAAAATGAAACCCAAACAGAAAACTTCACATAATTTTTCACAGTTGGACTAGACTGTTCCGAGACTTTTAAGAGTTCTTCCAAATCTGCCAAGAACAAAGTATTACAAGTCAATATAGGCCTAGTAAAGTAAATTTAATTGTAAAAAATAAGTAGGTGAAAATTGAGCCTTCTAGAACACTTGTCATAAACAAAACCAATTGAGAACCCCTTCCCCTTTATTAAGCATCACAAGCTTACCCTACATAATTGCAAGAGACACTCCATCACTTCCTTTTCCACTCGCAAATTCTATCAAACACACACAGCTCGGTTGGAATTATTTAAGTCTCTTCAATATCTTTGGAAGATTGAACTAAACCAACAAGTACACTTTGTTCCAACTTTTTAAAGCAAACATAGGTAGTTTTTAAGAGCAAGAATTAGGTTATATACAGGTACCCTAAAAGGCTGTCAGGACACCACTAGGGCCCACAGAATAAGTAGTACTGTTTTCTGCATAGATAAGTTGCTTACTACCCAATACACAGGCATCTAAAAATGCCAAGTAGTCATTTTATTATTAACATAGGCCATAAGTCAGTTATTGACCTGAAAAAACTTCTTTGCCAGCTTAATTCCTTAATATTAAACATACCATTAGAATCAACCGGTGCTTTGTTGGTGGTGCTATTTTGATGGTCTACCTATAAAAGAAAGCAGACATGAAGATATATTGTTTACTGTACACCACCAGTTACGTCTGTAGTAGCCCTATTGTCCTACTAGATAGGAATGCAGCATAGCAGTAATATGCCAATACAAAGATACTGGTTACATATTATGCCTAGTGCATCAGTAGATTCCTGTTGAAAGGGCCATTCCTTACTTAAATTCTCATACCTGACACTTCCCTTATGCCAGACCTTACCACAGGATATAGCACTTCAAGTTGCTGAACCAGAAGAAAATGATGCGCAGAAAAAGAGAGAGAAGTGACAGCCCACATAGAAATAGGATTATCTAAACAGGATGAGCCCAGTTGCATTTACACATTACTCCTATTATGGCAAATGCAGAGTCACGATTTTTATTTTTTTGTATTATAGGCATTTTGCTAATCCATGATTCCTTGCAGCTTATTAGGTCAACTCTCAGAAACAGGTAAGTGTAGAACATATGATCACTAAGGAAATTAAGGGAGCAATTTATTGCTTCATGATTCAACTATGAAACGTTTCTACAGCCTGTAATAAAGCCTAGGTCTTAGGAAGAGAAGAAAAATCTTCTGCTGTGCTCCTCAATAAATCACAAATATAGGAAAGATCAAAGAACAAATCAGAGCTTATGAGGTTCATAAACATATACTCCATTCTCAGTTTTAGTTGGATGATTTTGGTTTAGAAACAGATCTGCCTAAAAGAAAACAGGCATGGTTTAGGTCAGTTTGATTTTGTTAGTGAGGTTTTTTTGTTTGGTTGGTTTCTTTGGGTTTTTTAATGTTTTGTCAAGGGTATACTTCATCTAAAGCAGGAATTCTATAAAGAGATTCCTGAAATAGTTAAACAGCTAGGTAATCAAAACGTTTAGGTTTAAGCTTTATCCATAAAAAACACCCACCAAAATCCATCTTAATATAAATAAAAAACTTTGCCATCAAACTTACAGGCTGAGGTATCATTCTTTTAAGCACAGTTTCAGAAGCTAGAGGAAACATATATGTGTATTCAATGCATATATAACAGGCTTTTCTGAAATTCTTCAACTGTTACAGCAAGATTTAACAGAGGCCTGGGCTTCTGAAGTGAAGTCTTGAAGAATTCTGCTGCCACCTGCCTTCCACACTGGAGAAGTCCAGTTAGCCAAGATAAAAAAAACCCCAAGGTCACATAATATTCCAAGGCACAGCAGCCAAAATACTTCATTATAACCTACCATACCACTAGGGTGATAATTAAGCATCTTCTTTAAAGACAGAAAAAGAAAAAACAAACCAAAACCAAACAAACCCCACAATAATCCCTTCCTAGTTCAAATCGCTAGCACACACTCTTACTCCATTTATTTCAGAATTAAAAACATCAAGAAAAAGGGTATCCTTATATAAAATACAAATCCCCTAAAACTGTAATTGGACTAAACAGCTTCAGAATTCCAGGCAGCTCATGAAACTGAAGTGTATTTCTGCACTGCTCAACAGTGATCTGTTTAAGAAGGAAGCCCAGCAGAAATCCATTTTAATTCAGAGCTTTGGAAGTCCACTGTCTTCATAGCAATGCTGCTAACAAAAAAAAAAAAAACAAAAAAAAAATTGCTTCTTTTGAAGATAGTTGCCAAACAGAAAGAGGGCAACAACTTCAAAACCATTAGTTACAGTCAAGTATTCTGAAAAACAGTAATTCTTTAAAGGAGCAGACCTAGTAGCATCCCCACAGATAGGGATACTATTTGCATACAGACCTTTTTAAGCACCAGCAACCCTAGAGGATAAGTTGTCAGGTGCCCAAGCCACAGAAAAACACACCCTTAACTTTACATCCTATCAGGTATACAGCTACAAGACAGAAATCCACAGAAGAACAGGGTTCATTAGCTCTACTGCCCACTTCACAGCCCATCTGAATAGCTGGGTGACAACCAATAGACATGTCCACGCTTAATATGGAGTTTCTTTCTTCGAGAAATGAACAAGGTAACACTGAGCTATCAAAAGACGCACATACTCATCAGTATAGAGAAAAGTGATTCTCTACCTCTTTTGTTAGGCGAAGTAATGAATTTTTAATAGCAATTTCTTCTCTCACTTGGTCTTTAGTCAGCTTTATGTAATCTTTACACCGATGGGGTTTGAGATCCATTGCTGTGTATAAATTTCCTTGAACGCTTTTAAACAACATGTCCATAGTTCTTGGCAGAATACCAACATCATCTTCTGTCCCTGCAGGCAACATACAAAAGAAAGATCCTAACTATTACTGGGACTAAGGTAAACAGATAAACAAAGACAAGAATAAGCAATTCTAATCTCAAGGTGTATATGAGGAATTTGGAGGTCACTTAGAGCATCAAGCAGTAGGGGTTTCTTTGTGGGGTTTTGTGTTTTGGGTTTTTTTTTGTTGTTGTTGTTTGTATTCTCAATATAACAGAAACATCATTAATGTTTTGGAAAGTATTCAGCTTTCAGCAACTGCTCACGGTCTACACTTTAGATAATAAGGGGAAAAACATAAAACGAAAAACTGCTGGGGTATTCTCATAAGCTTAACCTTACAGGAAAAAAACAACCCAAACAAAAATACTACGATCAACAAGACACATAGTAGAGAACTGCAGTTTTTGAGATCACATTTCACAAACTGCCCTCACTCACCCTCTCAAGGAAGTAAACATAGAATCATAGAACAGTTAGGGTTGGAGAGGACCTTAGGATTATCTAGTTTCAACCCCACTGCCATGGGCAGGGACACCTCACACTAAACCATATCACCCAAAGCTACGCCCAACCTGGCCTTGAACCCCGCCAGGGACAGAGCATTCACAACTTCCCTGGGCAACCCATTCCAGTACCTCACCACCCTCACAGTAAAGAATTTTTCTCATATCCAATCTAAACTTTCTCTGCTTCAGTTTGAACCCCTTACCCCTTGTCCTCTCACTACAGTCCCTAAAGAAGAGCCCCTCCCCAGCATCCCTATAGGCCCCCTTCAGATACTGGAAGGCTGCTATGAGATCTCCATGCAGCCTTCTCTTCTC
>JANRGW010041098.1:0-55000 GCA_024733675.1 Psilopsiagon aymara | reverse complement strand
CTGCCCTTCTGCACAGCAATCGCTCTTGCTGCCAGGCTGTCCCCCTGTGCCAAGTTGGCCAGTAGTACCACAGCCATCTCTCGACACACCGGGTTCTTTCTGTCACTAAGGAACCGCACCATGGTGCTGTACAGCTTCTCCAAGCGACTGAAGGGGGGAGTTGCAAGGATCAAATCCACATTGTTGTCCTGGATGCTGAGTTTGCTGAGTGTTTCCAAAACCAGTCTCTGAGGGGAGAGGACCGCATTGGGCCCCAGTGTTGGGAAGGGATCCTGGGCCTCTGCTGATGGACATACTGCCCAGTGGAGGAGTCCATCCAGGATAGGCAAACAGATGCTTTCTGGGTAAGGGGAGAGGTCCAGCTGGCCAGAAATGTTGGCCAACGTGACCAGTGTATTTTCACGCAGCATCTCCAAGCAGTCCCACCACCACTCCACCTTGTTGCAGCTCACCCCTTGGTCCTGCTCCTCCTCTTTCTCATAGGTCAGGGGTGCCTGTTTGCGTTCTGGATGCTTGTGGTGTAAGAGAATCAATTTCCCTAGAATCAGCAGCAGCCCGGGATGTTTTGACATTTCAAAGTCATTGCCCGGCACGAACGATAAACTCCTGATGATGTTAGAGACACAAATGCAGCGCTTTGCCAGAGAGTCCTGCCAGTCCAGGAGGGTGCACAGGGGTGTCTCGTCTTTACTGTGAGGCTCATCCTCCAGGATTTTGATGTTTCTGTGGCTCTGAGCTGGACTAATGCCAAAGGGGAACTTGCTGCTTTCCTTTGCCGTTTCCAGAGCTTTAACCTCTTCCTCCTCCCCAGCCAAGGCGCCCGGACGTGCCGACAGCATGTCATCCATGGTGGCAGTTATCCTCTTCTCCGAGGCGTTGTCGGATGGAGGAGTCTCTCCTTCCCTAGTGCTCAGATTGCTCTCAGCTGCTGAACGTTTCCTCAAGACAGAGGTGCAGGAAGCTCGTTTGTGAGTCAAAGGCAGCTCCGTCTTGCTCTCGAAGTGGGTCTGGATGTGCTCGGTGGTGTCGCCGCCGCCGATCCGCCAGTGCAGCAGCCCGCTCTCGAACTCCTGCACCCGCCCCAACTTGTCTGAATAATCTACCACAAAGGGGTCATTTTTCTGCACCACCTTGACTGGAAGCTTGTCAAATTTACTAACTAGTTTTTCCTCACTGCTCTCTAGAGGTACTTTGTCCTTGCTTGAAAACGCAGCCTCCTCCTCTTCCTCATCCTCCTCTTCCTCCTCACAGTTCAGGCTCCGTGGTTCATCATCCTCCTCCCCTTCTTCAGGAGAGGAAGCTGAAGACTTGCAGAACCTTTCGGGATCTAATAGTGTTCTTTGCCCTGGGTCTCCCACCTCATATTCCTTCAGGATTCCAAAGATCTCGATCAGGCAGCGCCGGAAATACTCCACCAAGAGCTCCAGCAAGCCTGGCAGCTATGAGGGAGAGGAAAAACAGGAGGGGAAGGAAGGAAGAGAACAGTGATCAGAAAACAACTTAGGCCAACGCGAGCTACTGGGGAAGCGGGGCACAAAGGGCTAAGGATTTAAGCTGTGCTCGTAATTACTGGGTTCTTTTCATGCTGGCAATAACTCTTTGCAAAGCAGAGTCTTCTGGCCTCTGGGAAACAGACAAAACCAAGGTACTGACTGTCAGTATCCAAGGCACCCCCCAAACACATACATACACTTGTGCAAGCACAAGTGCTCTTGGTTGGGTATCCAACAAAGGTACAAATGACATGGGCCAGTGAGTAAGCAGTGCACAGCTCCCCAGACCTTATACTCTCTTCCAACCTGGCACACTCCACGGGTCCAGGGACATCCTGGGGTCTGGCCCTGCAAGGGCATGAGTTGCTTGTTGCTGTCTTGCTGACAGAAAACCCTACACAATTAGCACTTCAAAGACCTGCATGAGAGAGCATCTGCACGCACCTGGCTGAGGTTGAAGGTCATGATGCTGTTGTCATCATAGAGCAGGATGTTTATGGTATCTAAGGCCCACGTACTTTCAGCTAGCAGCCCAGACTTCAGAGACATCATCACTCTCCAGGCTTCAGGAGTTCCTGAAACATAAACACATGATACTTCCAGCTCCTGGAGTTTAAAAACAAAAAAGGAGATAATTGATACTACTTCTCGGACCCCTGAAGAGCTAAGCTTGTTTAAGATGATGTACAGATCGTAGGTACCCAGGATCTCTATGTGGACAATGCCAAAATGATGTCTGAAACCCCAACCAGACCTCTTTCAAAGCCAGCAGAGCCCTTCCACTTGGCATTACTGTACTACAGGGCAACAGCAGCACCCATCCCCTGGGCAGGCACAAGCAGAAAAGCAGGAGTTTCCTCTTACCGATATCTTTTGCTGTCAGGCGTCTCCTCTGCTTCAACACAGGTTGCGTTGCTTCTACTGATCCCGGAGGGAAGGTGATGTCTCGTCGGATCATGGGAGGCTGTACAGCTGCTGGTGTTATGTGTGAGGCAGGGACTGGTGGTCCTGCCTTCTGCATTTTCATCCCCGAGTGCAGGAACGGAGATTTACTGGGAGAAGTGCGATTCTCCAGAGGTCTGGGCAGAGGTGCTGGGCTGGATACCTGAGGAATGTGATTCTGCATGCTAGGGGCGGTCTGGTAGTTAGACTGGGGGGGCCTGGTCATTGGGGGCACAGGGGCAGAGGGACCATAAGGAGGTTGCCGGTTCCCATGGGAAGGCCATGGTCCCTCATGGTTGACCCTCTGGTCTGAATGCAGGATGTCATCTGTTCGAGTCACTCCATGGTACGCAGGCCCCTGGGGCGCAGAGCCCGTGCTCTGCCGGTTCGGATAGCTGTACCCTATTTCGTTGCGCCCCTGCCACATGGCACCTTGCTGTGGGCCCTCTGGAGTAGACTGTATGGGACCCCCCATCATCTGAGGAGGCATGTTTTGCTGAGCATTGGAGCCTGGGGGAGCCGAGACCCTGTCTCTGCCAAATTGGAATGGGAACTGGTTCTGTGGCCCTCCGGCAGCGCGGCGGTCAGCAGCAGGGTATGTACTCCCATACTGGTTATACAGGTCCTGCTGTGGAGACGGCTGTGCAGTTTGCTGCTGGCTGGGTTGCTGGCTCTGTGCTGGAGGCAGCTGCTGCTGTGTCTGCCCCTGCCCGGCGCTGTATGGTACGTTGTACATCTCCCCTTCGTGTCGCTTCGCGGGGGGGCCATAGCTGCCGTCCATCGGCCGCTTGTAGTTCTGCAGGGAAAAGAAACGCATCAACATGAGATTGGTCAGGATCACAGACTGATTTGGGTTGGAAAGAACCTTCAGATCATCCAAGTTCCAATCCCCTGCCATGGGCAGGGACACTTCACATGAGACCGTGTCACCCAAGGCTCTCTTCAACCTGGCCTTGAACACTGCCAGGGATGGAGCATTTACCACTTCTTGGGGCAGCCTGTTCCAGTGCCTCACCACCCTCACAGGGAAGAACTTCTGCCTTATATCTAACCTGAACTTCCCCTGTTTCAGTTTGAACCCATCGCCCCTTGTCCTATCCCTACAGGCCCCTGAAGGGCCCCTCTCCAGCATCCTTGCAGCCCCCTTCAGACACTGGAAGCTGCTCTGAGGTCTCCACGCAGCCTCTCTTCTCCAGGCTGAACAACCCCAACTTTCTCATCCTGTCTTCATATAGGAGGTGCTTAGAAACAAGCAACCCAACCCTCAGTGGGTACTGCTGCTCCATGGCATGGCCTGTAAGAGGGCAAGAGTTGTCTTCTTGTTAGCCATGTCCAGCATGAGGCCGGATCAGCCTTTCAAATCCACAAGCCAGGACCAATGCTTTGTGGCTGGCTGGGTACTTCCCTTGTGGACTCTACAAGGATGCCTCGGGGGCAGAAGTCTGCCCACAGAAAGGACTTTCCTGTAGAAGAGACTCAGGGCTGCTATCACCACAAACCAAGCTGTGCACCCGCGCTTGTTTCCTCTCACATCCAGAAATTTTATCAGGCCCCATTTCTCTTTTACTTCCCAGAAAACAGGTTTCTGCTGAAGCAAACACGATGCATTAAAAACTGCTGTACTTCCCAATTCTTCCTTTCCTGTAGGTTTCAAAACGCATCCCTGAAAGGAGCAAGAACCATTCTCCCCGCTACTGAAGTGCAAATGGAGGAAAGAGTGAAGTGTCAAGACAAAACTGAAGTCCAAGATCTCTCTTGCCTCCAAGGGCCTGTGCTCTACAGCCTGTTCAGAAGCTCCATGGTCCTGACTGGCATCAGACGGAGCTCTAGGGCTTCGAAGATGACAAGTACCAGAGTAACTCAAACTCTTGGCTCTGAGCCCTGTGGCTTTGGCTGCAGAGCCAAACTGCAGAGCAGTTGGAATTATTCTTAGCACAGCTCAGCGAGTGCCCTCTCTATACTCCCCTAAACCAGAGGGCTTGGAATTATCAGGGTCCTGGCACTGATACAAAGAGCAAGTCATATTTAAGGATTATGGAAAGAGAAATATGTTCATTCAAACTCTGTCCTGAAACAAACCCGGTGTTTCGTGAACAGTGAGTAGGAGGCAGTGGGGCAGTGGAGTGGAGGCAGGTCTGAAGCCTTTTGTCTACAGGCTCAGTAAGGCAAAGACAACAAAAAAAGGCCTGGGTTATGCAGAATGATCCCCCTGGAACAGCTCCCCAGAAGATCAAAGACAGCACTAAATTCATCGCATCACTTGGAACTCAAATGTTACAAGAACACGATGGGACTCAGGAAGTTCCAGAGGGGCAGACAAACCCAGTGAAGTTTCCTGACCTCACATCTGCAAATGACACAACCTCTCTTCTCCAAAGGTTGTTTTGCTGCCACAACAGTGGAAATACTGATGAAAACTTCAGCTATTTGGAAACTGGAAAAAACCAACCCACCTCCCATTTAAGTTACTTAATTCTACACATCCCATACAGCAAACACACAGCACAAAGAGTTTTCATCCCCCGTTTCATAATTGCATGGATAAAACTCTCCTATGTCTCAGTCAAACATATCAGAGGCCTTCTGAAGATTTACCTGCTGTTGCTGTTGGTACATGGTAGTTTGCTGGCTAGGGAAGGGGCTGCCCGAGGATGTGCCTTGAGTGGAGAATTGATTGCCATAGGAATCATGTCTGGAGAAGAAACAGATGCATTACTTGTCTGATCAGATGCACGCTTCACTTTCACAGTCTCAGAGCTCTCGTAAGTGGGAAGAGCTGTTTGTGGCATGACCCCACACAGACCTTTGCTGCTGCTGCTGCTGCTGTGGGTAGCGGCTGGGAGAGTACATCCCCGATTCCGGGGTGGAAGGCATGATGTTTGGCTGCGGAGTTCCCGTGGCTAAGTTGCCCTCAGGTCCCATGCCGGGTTCCGTCCTACACAGAAACAAAGGGAAACCCCCCCCAACCATTTAAATCCACCCTTGCTCCTCTAATGGAAAAGGATGATCAGCAAAGCCACAGCAGTGAAGAGAAAGTCATCATTTCACGTGAGTCAAGCACATCAGGATCTTATCAGGCTGAAGTACCCACCTCACCCTGTCGTAAGGACCTCCGTAGGTATAGTGTTGCCGCTGTCCCATGGCCATGTTACCCATCCCTGGGCCTGCAGCACGATTGTAAGGGTCACCCATACCACTGTTGGGGCCCTGCCCTGAGGACATGAAGGGATCGCTTCCTGGAGCTGGAAGATTAAAAGAAGAACCAATAAATTTATCTATCTCTGCCTTAGAAAGATACATCCCATCTTCTGGGGAAGAAGGGCAAGCAGAAGGTCTCCTACAGCACACTCCAGCATACAGCCAGATACAGGGATCTTAAGGGAGCAAAGCATGCAAGAACTTCCTCACCTTTCCTCATACTGCTGTAAGGATCTTTATTTGGCTCATAAGACATGCGACCCATCATGTCAGAGGTATTCATGCTGGGCTGGTACCCTGGATTTGGAGTCATGGAGTTCCGTTTCTGGAACGTAGGATCACTGCCATCTGCAAAGGCATCCTGAAGGCCCACTGAGTTACTCCTGATTCAAAAACAACCCACAAAAACAGGATTAGAGAGGTCCATAATGATCCTCAGGATACTTTACCCCACATGATCCCCCTCAGGTGTTGCTATCCCCTAGAAGGGCCAGTAATGCTCCTCCAACAGAAGCACAAAGAACTATCCTTCTACAACACTGTCCCCAGACCCAAAATGATTATTTCCACACAAATGCAGAGTCAATAATGTTGCTGTGAGCCGTTAACACAGGAGCAAAGCCACGGAGCCCCACCAAAACAGGTTCTTAAGTCTCCAGCCTTCTTCAGGAATGACCCAGGAGCAACCTCACGTTCACGGTCTGCATCTGGCTTAGTGGGATCGGGTGCACTGGTTTCTTACCTGATGCCTGGCAAAGGAGGCATCTGACTGTGTGGTGTAGATGCTGGAGTTGGTGGCTTCAAATCTCCTCCCTCTGCCATGGAGCTGCTGGTGGACTGAGGTGTCTGAGGACCCTGCATTGAGCCTGAACCTGCTGCAAGAACAGAAATGTGGTGTGAGCACCTCTGCACCCTACAGATGCAACCCAGAACCTCCCAGAACATCAGCCTCAAGAACACAAAGAGTCCTTCGAGAGCCAGGTGAAACATGGCCAAAAAGAGTCCTCAACACTTCAAAGACACACTAGGCCTGACTTCCCTGAGGAACCACATACAGTGATCTAAAGCCAAGAGGACACACTCATTTTCATCATCTCTTCATTCTTAACCACATTCCATTTAAGCACCGTTGCCACCACTGTGGCACAATGTTGTGGTGCCCAACCTATCTGGCTCCAAAGGCTGATGCTCTGCAGTGCACCATGTGTCACGGAATACAGGGCTTCTTGCCAAGTGACAACTACTGACCCATCGCCTTCACACTCTTTCTACCCAGCAAGAAGGTGTTTCAGCTCTCTCGTGAACCATCTCATGATCCTTCTAGTGCTGGAAACTCCAGAACATCAGCTGAAGCCACCAAGTAACTCTGAACAAGGCTTCTCTGTCTGCTCTGCCCTTCCATAGGGGTTAATTTGTGCAGGTTAATTCAAGCACCACTCCCAAGGATTCCTGGAACAGGGAATGCTGGAGATGCTGGATCTTTCAGTGAATGACAAAACCCGTCCAGCAAGTTCCCAAGGAGGCTTTTATCAAAACTCCCAGGCCATCCTGTGTAATCCAGCTGTGTTGGGAGCTCCAGGAGCTCCCCTCTGCCCCGGGACTGCTGAGACAGTGTCAGCCCAGGTTCATCTGCTCCTCACAGCTGGCAAGAGCTGAGCTCTTCATTAATGTTTCCATGAGTTCCCATCCAGCACCCGATATCCTCACCCCAGCCCTGCTGGTTGATGACTCATTTCAGCTATTCATTAAAACCCTCCGAGGTCACATCCAGGGCATGTTTGTTTACACCCCACCTTCCTGGCACCCTCTCCTCTTCCCTGCGACTCCCTCCCAGCCCGGGGAGGTCTCTGCAGAAGGAAGGGCAGAGCTGAGCTCAGTGGGGAGCTTCATTCATGGGCATTCTCCTTCCCTCTGCAGCGGGTTCAGCTCCACGCGCCTTCCGCAGGAATTGGCCGCTGTGTGTGCGATGTTGGCACCAGCAGGAAGAGGCCTGGAGACATTCCCTGCGTCGCTGCCATTTGGTGTTTGTCCCCACCCCCCGGCGTCCCTCCCACTCACAAATTTACACACAGTTGGAGCCGGGCCAGTTCCATGCTTTGGGAATTAAAACCCAACACAGACTCATTCCGCCTCCCTGAAGATACGCTGCAGTTTGGGAGCAGAAACCCAAGAAGTGTGTTTGAATCCTGTGCTCAGTGCCCACGAGGCAACACCCAGTCCACTCCAGCCCTTCTGGAAACGCTTTTGGGTTTGGAGGGTTAGGAATGCATGGAAACAGCTCCCGCACCTAGAGTTGAACCTAGCTGATTGTCCTGCAGAGGCCTTTAGATGCTCTGCTCTGGGTTCTGAGAGCGCTTTGTGTTGTGCTTACATCCCTGGTTGCTGCCCATCCAGAGGAGCAAGAGAGAGAAAGAAAAGGAAAGTGAAACAGAAGCATGAACATGCTGAGTGATATGGCTTAAAGGATCAGAGCAACCAACCATGCTTCAGTGCTGCCTCTGCATATTCCTAGTGGCAGGAATCTGGAGTGAGACAAGCGGAGAGAACAGTTTACATAGAAAATACCACAGAGCACAGGAATCAAACCTGTAGACTAAGTCAAGTGGGGACAGAAGCCCTGCAAATTCCTCCTGCTGATGTGCTGAAGCAGATCACCTGCAGCACAGCCCTGAAGGCAGACTCGCACCTCCATGCTCCGGGTTAGCTAAAGCGACATAAAAATTGATGCCCCTTCAAACCCATTCTGACAGGCAGCAAGTGCTACAGGAGGGTTTAAGTGGCTCCTGGAAAGTCTCAGCCCTCTCCAAATCAACTCCACATGCTCTTAACATCTTTGGTCCACTGCCTAGTATCTCTGGGGGGCAAGAAAGTGGTTTGGGAAAGAAAGCGGGGATGGATTTGTGGTCTCGGTTAAGCGGAACTGAGACATCACTTTAGGCAGAAGTTTGGTCTGATGACACAGAAGTTGCTTTGTCTTACAGAATACACCAAGGTTGAAGCTACACTGGGACAGGTTTCCTGACTAGTGAAAAGATATGAATTAGGACTTCATGAAACCAACACTCTGTAACAGAGAGGACAGACAAATGCAGCTGCCAGCAGAGTACGCAGACCAGAACAGTGTCGACTGAGGGCTTAGCAGGGCTGAGACAAAACTGCAATACAATCCAAGAAGGGTTCGTTATTCCACTCCTCAGGACACAAGGCCACTTTGCAGACCCAGAAAGGCGTTTTTATGCACCTACATGAAGGCTCCTGACCAGAAAAAGCATCTGAAGGTTTTACTTACAAGACAAACTGGAAAACTGAAGCCTGAAGTGTTGGCAATTCAAGCAATGAAGACTTGAGATGACAGCCTGGACCTTTCCTCCTCTTTTGGTTGGGTTTTGGGGGACTTTTTTTGTTCATCAGAACTGAATTATTCTGCTTCAATATTCAGAAACTGAAGCATTCCATCATATTTGAAACAACAGAAGTGCATTTTAAGGGGCTTCATTTCTAGAGCATTCAACCTGTACCAGGCTTATAAAGTGTCTGTGCACAGAGCCTCAGAAAGTCCTCACCATCTCCTGCTGAAGATGGAAAGCAGTAATGGGTGAGGAAGAGGAGTTCACACCCACATCAAGCATTTACTCCCAGAAGGTAGCACTTGCCATATCAGAACAAGCACAGCTTTTCTAGCAAGTTCCCAAAGCTGAGCAGAAAAAAGGGCTGCTGTTAGAACATGCAGAGATCAGCTTGTAGGGGTAACTCCAGACTTCCCTTTCCACCCGATTCCCACGAGGCAGTGATGTACTAGGAAGCACAGAGGTGTGTGTATATAGCTATGTATAGATTCTATGTTTCCTTAGTACAGAGGTGGGTCACACAAAACCTGCACTATTGCAAGAGGCCTGACTTATTCCTGCTCACTCACTCCCAGATTACAAAAGTATTTGATCTACCCCCCTAGAGGACACCTAATTAGAGACAGACATAGGGGCTTTGTGGAAGTTTGGAACCAGCCTGACCCCCAACATGGAGAGTCTCCACAACAAGGGGATCCTGTGGTGCAAACATCCACTTCACACCTCAAACCAGTGCCTAAACTCACCTGGAGATGGAGGCTGTATCTTAGTCTGAGACTTCTTTGAATCGGCAGCTGCAAAGATATCTGGAGGGGGGTCTTCACCTCGCTCAATCTTGCACTCGAAGGCATACAGACACTGGATGTACTGCTTCTTCAAAGAGCTCGCTGCACTGCTGGATGTGCCCACGTTGAGATTTGTGGCTAATTCGCGCCATTTCTTGTTTTTGTTGACCTACACAACCAAAGAAGAGGCTGTGAACTCAAACCCCAGCTCCTCTCTCCAAGAGGTTTTCTGGGGAGAAATCAGCACTTCCCAGCTAACAGAGAGGATGCAGTAAGTGCCAAGCAGAGCAGACACAGTCGTGTTCAGAACCCCAAAACCAGGCAGCTCTCTTCCTCCCCTACAGAAAGCTTTCCAAACAGGGACAGACTGCAAGTGAAATCAGATGCACCAACAAACTGTCACCAATCTTTGCACTGGACAAAGCAGGGGGAAAAAGCACTTGAGCTGAATCTCACCACAGACTGTTCTCAACCAGGGACTGGGAGAGCAAACATCTGGCTCACTTCAAGGATGCTGGCTGGGTTTAATAAGTGTTATTTAAACACTGCTGAATGGGAAGTCAGGGCTTCCATCTAGCTCCAAAGCTAACTTCAACCTCTGTTGTCCATTAAGCCTGAGACTGGTGGGCATCAGCCACCATGCTGGCTGCTGGACACTCACCTGAGTCAATCCTCCAATCTCCTTCACTGAGATGTAGAGCCGGTAAAGATCCAAGGGTTTCCTGCCTACTGCTGGCAGATTGGTCATGCCCATGGCCTTCTCCTCAGTGAAGGCCAGGTAACGATCTACCCAGATCTTCCTCTCAGGCTCCCCACCCAGCTCGTAGAGTTTGGTGATCTTCTCATTGGTTGTAGTAGAAGAACTGGACTTCTAGGAGAAGGAAAGAGATATCAGGACTGAGCAGCACAAAAGCAGCTGGTTCACATCCGAGATGGTTTCAAAACAGCAGTCAGTAAGAGTTCAAAGTTCTGCTGTTACACTGAGAACAGCTTTAGAGCAGCCCTACGCTTGTCTCTGATCAACGTCAAGGCAAGTGTGACTCAACAAAGGTACCACAAAACCAGCTGCCACTCGGAATTCACAGAGGTGTGTTTCTGAAAAGTGAAAGGTTTCAGGAATGCTACAGAAACGAGACAAACCTCAAGGAGACTTCGCAGAGAGCCTGCTACATCTATGAGAAAGCACCTAATTCAACTGCAAATTCCCCACGGCTAATGCGCTGCACCAGGGTTAACTGCCCTCTGGTGAGCCTCTTCCCTTGCCCAAGTGACAGATGCCAGGCCAAACTGAAGCTAAACACCACAAAGGAATTGAAAGAAACATGCCTCAGAAGAAAAATAAAGCAGAGGAGGTTTGATGAGAGTGTGAGGGGTTCCCCACATCGATCATCTCTCTTCCCTCGCCTGTTCACTGACAAGTGCAGAAATCTCCTGCTACCTGGATGTACAGATACAGCCAAGTGCATGGACCTCCCCTGGGGCAGAGCAATCCCAGGCACCGTACAGGCTGGACTGAGAAGCGATTCCGAGCAGCCTGAGGAGAATGACTCAGGGCTGTTGGTCAATGAGAACTGAACATGAGCTGCTTCAGTGTGCATTCACAGCCCAGAAACCAGCCATGTCCTGGGCTGCATCAAAAGGAGCGTGAGCAGCAGGAGAAGGGAGGCGATCCTGCCCCTCTGCTCTGCTGAGACCCCACTCGCAGCACTGGTGCAGTTCTGATGTCTCCATCATAAGGACATGGAGCTGTTGGAGCAAGTCCAGACGAGGCCACGAGGATAATCAGGGGCCGGAGCAGGTCCCGTATGGAGCCAGGCTGAGAACATTGGGGCTGTTCAGCCTGGAGAGGAGAAGCTGTGTGGAGAGCTCAGAGCAGCTTCCAGGGTCTGAAGGGGACTACAACGATGCTGGAGAGGGGCTCTTCATCAGGGACTGCAGTGACAGGACAAGGGGGAATGGGTTTAAACTGAGACTATGGGCTCACAAACTGCTTTTCTGGTGGTTCTTTTGAAACTGGTAGCAGTAATGCAAAGAAAAACACTCCCTGAAGAACTTGTTCGCCTCCCTCTTCTGGCTTTAATACAGGATTAGTAAGAGGTTTGTTTGTGAAACAACTGTAACACTTTGGTGTACCACCTCCCAGCTGAGAGGTGATAACTGCCTAACTCCAAGCCTACACCAGAAACAAACTCAGGTTTATTTACACTTCTCCTGGCAGTTTCACTGTGGCAGGTGATAATTCCTAATAGTAAATTGTTTTGCAAGTGAAATGGATTCCTCCCGAAGGACTGGGCAATGCTCCCCTTCAAGATTAGCTCGCAACTGAAACGAGAACATATAAATAAGGTGTGCCAAGCATCTGTTAGAAATCCTAGAGAGAGGCTTGAAACTGTGAGTCAAAGAGAGTGGAACGTGAATTCTCATAGAAGTCCCTTCCCTGGCCTTACTGAGGGCTAGTGGGTCTCTGGGGTGGGGGGTGGCAAAGTTCAGGCTCCTCAAGGATACTTTTATTAACACACATATTCAGTGTTTACTACAAATATAGCCAGAGCCTACTCTAAACCAGTCTAAAAGCCTACTCTGAAAGTGCTGAGACACCTGAACTATGCTCCGAATCACAGCACATTCCAAAAGAGAACATCTCACTGATTAGCCACTCTCCTGAATTAGAACCATGGTCACAAGCAGCAGTCAGATCACCTGTAACAAGGACAACCAGGCTAACAAGAAGTCTGGTTCAGGGTAAGGAGAATGAATCAAATCAGGTTTCCCTCAGCAACCACACTCGCTCCTAGATAGAGGCACTGTCTGATCCAAGTCAATGTGCAATGGTTTGATTTTCCTGGATGCAGAAGAGGATGAGAGTCATTAAAAACAAAACCCAAAGCGTTTTACCTTTGACTTGGATTCTGCTTTTGGCGTCCCATCTGCCTTATTGTTCATTTTAGTTGCAGGTGTTAATTTGACATCCCCAAGACCCATCATTTCGGGGCTCGCTGCCATCCCTAGGGAGTTAAAAGAAGCTTTAACACTCATTTTCAATGCAGCACAATGAAATCAATGAAGTGCCTTAATGGTCAGCGTTGACTTACCTGCAGAGTTGTTGGCCATGTTCCCTGCCATTGGATAGGGTGGGCCCTGGGGGTTTATCATGCCCGCCATACTGTTAATTCCCTGTCCATAAGGAGGTCCAGTGCCCATCATTCCCCCCTGATTCATGTTGGGATAACCAGGAGGCCTGGAGAAGGCAAGGAAGAAATGGATGCTTACTCCCAGTACTACGCATTAAGATCTTGTCTTCCAAGGATGCAGCTTTGCTAAAAGAAACCTATAAAGGAACTGGAGAAGTGACTTTCTCCAGCTCACTCTTCCAGCAAGAGACCCAAGATGAGGTGCTCTTTTAGAACTTTGCAACCCTAGAGCCCAAGTCTCATTCTCAAAAGAGGATGCAAACCGTTCTCAAAGAGGCACTTCAGTTCTGACCATTCTCACCCTGACTCTTGTCCTATTACATCCCCAAACTGAACTTCATTTCATTGTTAAGTTGCCTTTACAGGGAAGAACAGATCTGCAAATCCTGCAGCCCTGTGCATTACATGATGTGTACAGATCAACAGTGTGATGCTCCAGCCACATTTAATGATTTTTCTTTCTTTCCTTTGTGCCACCCATACAATCTACATCATTTCAGATTTATCAGAAAGCCCCATACCCAACTGTCACTCAAACTCACTACTCGAAGGGACAGACTTTGATGCCTTTATTGGCATTTGGGAACTTGACCTCTTGGCAGTCATGGATAACATCAGACAGTACATTACAGAAGCAGCCCTTAAAGTCAGGATAAAGAGGACAATGCCCAGTCAGATAACAAATACACCCAGCAGCATTACTGGGGGAACCCAGTTTATAAGCAAGGTCATGGCTCTGGTGGCATTCTGATAAGCCACACACACCACCTCTGAAATGTGCAATTAAAACGTAACAAAAAGCCCCACAGAAAATAGCTGCAAAGTTCAGTGCTCAATTCCAGCCCCCTCTCCCCCAGCTGCTCAAAGTCATAAAAGGAAGGAGTTCATTACACGGGCCAAGGAATGCCCTGGTTCAAAAGGAGCTGTCTGGCTGGCTGCTGGATTTATAGGCTCTACCACACACACAGTGTCTTTTAAGTCACAAATGTAACAAAGATGACAGAAAGCAAAACTGAGGGGATCTCTGAGTTACATTTCATCTAGGAGTAGTAAAAATTCCCTGAGAATGTCATTGTTGATGCACTCCAACACACTGTTTGTCCAAGCTTTAAGCTCTTCCCTTTCTTAGCACTGAACAGTAACGAAGAAGTCTCCAAGCAGGGCAAACCTTTGAGGAAGGGTACGTTCAGCATTACCCCGAGTTTGGGTTATTCCATCTACAGCTTTGAAACCAAGATCTGCTGTAGGGAAAGGGGCTTTTAACAGAGACCTGGGGGAATGCCATTCCCTACCTGTTCTGGATGGAGTTGGCAGCAGCGTGCATGGCAGCAGCAGCCGCTTCTTGTGCTTTGCGATTCATGCCTCCTGGTGGGGGGCACATCCCTGTCCCCACCTGAGGTGGCATATTGGCCATGTTGGGTCCATAAGGTCTGTTCCCCATGGTTGCATGGCTCATCCTCCCTGGAGGAAGCCCACTGTAGGGTGGCACACCGGTCTGCCCATGCATCTGGCTTCCTGCTCCCATGGGGTTCATGCTTGCTCCCATTCCTGGACTGGGGTAGTTGGCATTGGACATAGCATTGTAGTTTGGCTGCCTGGGATAACCTCCTAAGGAGATAAAAAAAGAGGGGAAGACAACATCATTCAACCAGTTAATGAATCACCATAAAAATCTTCTATCACCAAATATTTAAAGATCACTAACAGAAATGAGGGGGAGTGTTAACACCTCAACAAAAAGTCAAAGTACTTGGATATAAGCCACATAAAATGTGTTTTGACATAGCCAAGTAACAACATCGATTCAAAAGCTGCCTGAAACTCTCCCAAACCTCAACCGAGCCAAGTGAGCCAAACAGTCCAGGATAGGATGTAAAAACCCTCACTTAACCCCTTCCAAAACATACAACACTCAATTTTCTTCCTCTCCAAAGAAAACTGGCTCTTCTTCTGTGTTACACTGGCTGCAGGCCCTTCTTAAATGAGGGATGCTGCAGGCATCTTCTTAAACGAGGAGGAAGGAGCCTACATTTAGAAGTACAACTAGCAACACATTTCATCAACCACAATATGAACAAAGCACAGTTCCTTCCACTTCGTAAAGAGCACACCGGTTTGCACGCCACACACATTAAGAGGGGACAAACAAAAGCAGTTTCTCAAAGATGAGATGTTACAATAGAGCTTGCTGAGCTCAGTTCCCGCCTGGAGCGGCTGACAGTGCCTCACCTTGAGGTCCGTACTGCCCACCCTGGGGTCCATAGCTTCCCATGGAGTTCTGCTGGTATGGCCCCATTCCAGCATGCATCTGTCCTCCAGAGGACTGACGGGGAGATAAGGCTGAGCCAGGCTGGGGTGAGCTGTACTGGGGCATCTGAGGATTCCTCTGCATGTAACCTGGTCAGCAGTGAGGAGACAATTATTAGTGTTGAGTATCCAGAGGTGCCACTGGACACACATGTCCTGAGGTAACAGAGACCCCCGAACAAAATCCTTTAAGCAACAGCCTGGACACATTTTATGGTGGTTGCTATGAGGGAGCCAGCGTTATCTGTGAAGGTAACAGATCCAACTTCCTATTTTAACCAGAAAATACCCCTTAGTGTCACAGGAGCAGACAGGACGACTGCAAATCCTAAGGACTTGTTGCTGGGCTTTGTTTTCTTGTTTTCTCAGGGTGACAACTATATACCTTCAGCCATGAGGTGAAATTCTTCCATGCATCGCCCCCCATACTAACTCTATTCTCCTAGGGCAAAAGGCACACAATGTTTTTGTGAGCACCCCTCATTTTGAAGCTTAAGGTCATGGACATTGAACAAGTAAAATCCACAGGAGAGAGTGCAAAGAGCCAGAAAAAACATCTCACAAGCCAGAGTATGAGCTTGGAGGGGACATTAAGAGGCCAAACAACAGCTGAATTGACAGCAAAATGCTTAAACACTTGCAGCTTATAAACCCAGGGCATCTTTTCAATGCTGTTTCACCACAGAATCCGTGTCATCAGGCCATCAGGTAATTTTTAGTTACATATCTAGCTTGATTAGATCTTTAAACTCCTGTCACACACACCTCGGTCTTGCGCTATGCTTGACTGGTTCATGGAAGGATGCATGATACTGTCCGACTGGCCACTGGGCGGTCGGGGTGGCATCTGATTGCCTACACCACAAAAAAGAGAGTGGTTAATCACAAACCCTGCACACCACAAAACCCAGGATGCAAGAGCAAACACCACAACTACAAACAACTTCAAGAGAAGGCTGTGTTGGCCACAGTGAAGGAAAAGCAGAGCAAGACCAGGCACATTAACCCAGCAAAACGACACTGCTGGTTTACCAGCCATCCCACCCATCTTATTATGTCCTTTAAAAGTTATAAGCATTTAAAGCGAACAAACGAGCTCACAGGACCTCAACAACCACACAGTACTGACACTGGTCAATTCCTCCCCACGTGCACGAGGCAGCCCCACCAACAGATCAACATGTGCCAAGCAGCGTTACCTGGTACTGCAGCAGGTGAAAGGGGACCAGAGCGGGACTGAGCAACACTAGCTGGAGAGCCAACTGGGGATGGGGAGGGTCCTCTGATGCCTGGCAGGTGAGGAGAGGTATGTGGAGAGAAAGGAGACTGAGCTGGGTTACTCTGCTCTCCTTGACTGCTGGAAATCCCTGATGTGCTTACTCCAGGACTCAGGGCTCCTTCTGTACCCATGGGTAGATCATCTATTGAACCAGACAGGTCCTGCAATACACAGAGAAACACATCAGGCAAAAGTAAAGAGACATGGGAGTGTTCTCTCACCTACCACTAAGAAAGAGTGTATTTCTCCCTTAGGCATACTACAAATAGAAATCAATGAACTCTGCTCATGCTATTGTCAGTAACCAAGGCTGCTACAGACTGAGGTAACTGCCAAATGCATCTTATCCTGCTGCTTATCTCTGAATCCAAGAGTTCCCTTGCTGGTGTGCTGACTGCTCGCTGATGGGCTGAACGACCTTCTAACTCTCCCTATTGCTTCTTTTAATTCAGTTTAGAGGCGAGAAATGAAAGAATGGCATCAGCAATCCACGTAAAACTGCAAATATACGGAACAGTCCATGTGAACACGGCTTGGAAGAGAAACATGGCTTAGCCTCTGAAAGTCAAAACTCCTGCCTTGCCATAATTAATTCAGAAACCTCACATGAGCTGGGAAACTACTCACTGGAGATGGAGAAAACCAAACTAAACAGAGATTGAAAAGAAAACCATAAAACACTCTTCAGGGTTCCACTTCCTTTTCTTCAGAGATAGCAGAAATCAGCAGTTATGATATCAGCCTGTGAAAGTTCAGCTTTTCTTGAAGGCAAGGCTAGAAAACACCCTTCCTACTGCACGTATCCACCCTGGAGAAGGAAAGCACAGAGGGCCTAAGGAAGTCGAAACTCCAGTTGCCACAGCAGTGACTGCAAAGCCACAGCACCAAAAGTCAGCTAGCTAGCGTGGAAAATGGGGATACGTCCAAGAAGGCGATGTGCAGATCCAATACACACAGTTGTACAAGCTGTTTGATTATACGGTGCATCAGTTTGGCCTGGAGTAAAGGAGTAACGGTCCAAGACAGAGTAAGTGGTGGCACACCGGAACAAAAAGCTGGGAATTACAACTATTCCAGGGATCAGAGAAAATCCCTGCCAAGGATTCAAAGGATCACAGCAAGTGAAGACCAAAGCTTACCAGGACTTCACATACCCTTTGCAAGTCTTTCAGAGCAATCAGCCTCTATCAGAAGTGTTCAGGACTGAGACCTCAGGGCATTTCAGCTCAACTCCCTCAGCACAGAATGCAGCTGACCAGCCTGAACAGAGCCAACCTCACTTCGAACATCATGTAGAAAAGGCCACTGACACATAACCTGGACACCATGGTCTCATTTACGCTGACTGGATAAGGTCTGGTTTAGCAGCAGCTTGGGTTCCATGTTCCCAACCCTCTGCAGTGTGGAAGGACCTCACACCCAAGACACTGCAAACTCATCAGCCTTGAGAAGCAAGAGGCCTATCAGTCCATAGCACCAGTCTGCCCGGTGAAGTGTGAAGAGGCTCTGACAGCACATCCCATCACCTACACTGGAGAACCACATCCCAGCAAGTGGAAAACTGAAGTTACAGAAGAATAAAGAACCACCCGGGAGATATCCAACAACCCCATCACACTTGTTGGGCAGACAGTGACATTCAGGACACAGCGGAGAGCCAGGCATCAGCTGCACAAATTCAGCTGCCTGCTGCATAGGGCAATCTCGCCTATTTTAACAGTGGAATTTGATCAACATGCTTCAAGCAAATGCTGAAAAATGGTACATTTGAGCTGGCAACACCAGTCACTTGGTGGGACACTTAGTGCGTAGCATGTCCTTCCTCCCCATAGAGAGATCATTTCCTGCACGAGTCTCGGAGGTCTATTTGCTTACTGCTGAAACATTATAATCTTGAGGAAAGAAAAGCTTTATTTCCAATAAAATGAAAGCCAAAACCTGCAGAAAAAGCCTAAAACCAGTGTCAAAGATCTCTTGCATTTTTCACTACCTTCCCACTGTAACATCAAAAGCATTGCTCCTTTATGCAGCTAGGTTTTTGCCCATGGACAACTCTGACAAACGCCACATTCCCACTGCAGAAACCATCTGAAGTGGGAGCTGGAGAGACACCATTGCCAACATCTTCCATCAAAAAGGATCAACCAACACAATGAAGGAAAACCACTCCTCTCCCTGAGGCTCACTGCATCTAACTTCAGCCGCTGGTGTAAGACACACACTTAGATCCCTATCTAAGTCAATGAAGGGACCAGAATGTCCAGAAGCCAACTGAGTCCAACCTAACCTTGCATGGATTTCCCTTTATTAGTTACTATGAAGGAAATTAACCCTATCCCAGGCCAAACCAGGACAACACATTAAGGTACTTTCAGTCTGAATCACTAAATGCATCCAAATACTGTTTTCATCACCACCAAAATGAAGTTGGAGGCCAATCCCCTTTGCAGCAGCTTTAAGACCCCAACCACCATGAGCTTACATGGATACAGCACTTCAGAGGAGTCAAACCTTCAGACCAGAGGGGCAGAGGCTGTAGCTACTTAGATTAGAGATATTTAGGCTCGGAGGAAAAACCACATTAGAAATGTACACCTGAGACAAACTACTGCTGTGAGAGGACAGACACAGAGCAAATGTGCAAGGGGCAATGTGGAACCTTCTCTCTATCAGGAATGGAAGTGACAAGCTTCTCCTAAAGGCACAAGGTTTGCCTCCAGGATCTGAGGAGGTCACTGGCTGCTACATGCTGTGAGCAATATTCCTACAGGAACCGGGCAGACCAAGAGGCCAGGCCTTGGCAATGCCAGGCAGGAAAATATCTGCAAGACATAAAACGGAGTATTGTTAAAAACGGCTTCAAATTTAACCCCTGAGTAACTAGGTAACAACCTTCCAAGTTCATGTCTTCAACCTTGCACCAAAGCTTAACCCAAGTACTGCAAGTCATTTAAAACCATTCAGCTTTAACCAAGCAGGTTAATCCCGGGTTGCTGTAGACATGGGGGCGAGGGGCCCCCTGCATTGCTACCGTACCACCACGGACCTCGCACAGAAGAAATGCAGGCCTTTAGCTACAAGGCTGTGGATGAGACTCTCAGATCATCAGTTTAAATAAGTTCCAGAGAATTACACGTCAATCTTTTTTGGATGTTAGACCACGAATTGAAACAGGGCCATAAAAATCAACTCAGCCGTGAAGTGACTTTCACCTCCAAAGATGCGCGAGTTTCAGCAATTCCAGCAATAAAGTGATTTCCCACCGCCAGCACAGCAGCCCCTGATGAGTGTGTGATTCAGCAGGACCAGGTTTCTCAGAAGAGACACTTGTGCAAGGGGAAGCTGAGGAGCAGGGACCGCAATGCCCAAGCGTGAGCGGCTCATCGGGAAGGAGCCGTTTCCCACCTCTCAAGTTATTTTCTCAGGATGCCAACCATCAGGGCACAGAGCTGTGGTGGGGTTTTTAACTGCACCTAAAGGACACCCTTCAGCCAACATCCCATTTACTCAAGTGCACCACAACCTAGAGGGAAAACAAATCACTCCCCAGGCTGTTTTAAGGAGAGCTGCAGCGGAGAAGCCTTTAAACCCCCCTCCAAACCTCACCGAGATAATAGAGACCTGCTGCTTCCAGTGGGGTCTGGATCAAGCCCAAGAGGAGAGGGCCAGCGAGGTTTTATTTGCCTCCCACAGCGCATCAGGAGGAGACCTGGGAGGACGCAGCAGCACCAGGAGAAGGGCTTCTCCTCTTCCCTCCTCCCACGAGTGCAGCCAATCGAGCCGAGCCAGGAGGTGAAGCTCCGCAGCAGTAACTCTGCCAACTTGAAGGAAACGTCAGGGTCTGGAGAATTTCCTCACGTGTTTCCAATGTGTTTTTTATGCGTTTTATTGCTCATCTGCCATGCAGATCAAAAACGCTGGAGGGATTCCAACTATTTCACACAGAATCTCACACTCCAGGCTGGCTGCAGCCCCAAAGCCTGAGTTTCTTCACTTGAAATACTGCCCAGTGTTATTTTGGGATGTGACCTGATAGCGGAAGCCCACGGGGACCCTGGAACGATAACTGTTCCAGCTGCGATTGGTTGCCCAACCCTCACTGATGCCAGCATGGGTTCGTCAGTACTGCTGACAAACAAGGACTCAGCAGCTAACACCTTCTTTCCACACCACAACAAAACCATGCCTGAAATCACACAATCTGGTACCCAAAGGAGGGGGCAGCGGAGTTCATCTATCTCAGGGAAAGGGTTGCAAGTCCTGGCATGACCAACACAAGGGAGCTGGTTAGTGCACGCTGGAAACAGCAGGGCTTCTTTTCTATGAAAAGAGGAACCACCATTTCACTATCTGATGCAAGCTCATTTGTTAAACAAACACAGAGATGAAACAACAAGAAATACTTAAGATCAAGGTAACAAAACCCCAGCGGAGAAGAGATTGAAGGCTCCGCTCTGGCCCATCCCACTCGATGTGGGAGAGCAGGAAGACTGACCAGAAAGCAAATTGATCTCCTCACTGGAGACTGCAGCCTTCCTCTATTGCTCCCCTGCCCATCCCCACCCTGAGTGCATATGGAAAGCGTGGGGGAAGAGGGAAGGAGGGCAGACAGGCTGTGATGGTTGTAGGCACTATCAGATCACTAGATAGCACTCAAGGAAATTATGATCTGGAGACGAGCATGTGGTGGAGCTTGTCAATTCTCAAAGGCCAGTTGCTTCCATAAAGATGCAAGACAAGAGAACAATGTCTAAATTTACTCCCAAATTCTTCCTGAAAGGGAAAAAGCCTCTTCATTGCTTCTGACTAATTGAAATCTCCACTTTCGCTTACAAATTCTTTTTCCCTGCAGTTCCTTTCCACTCATTCAAGAACTATCAACACTTAAAAATCACAAGCTTGTCCTTTCTTTCCCCTTTATTTCCACACCCAGAATACTTCATCCCTCTCTATCACAAGAATTACACAGCTGACTGGCAAGCCAGGATCTCCCTGCTATTTTGGGAAGAAGGAAAGACTCCTCCTTCTACCCTGCAGACAACTCAGGCTTGCATCCTGTGCTTCACAAAGCACACTATCTCACAACACAAAGCGGCCTGGAGACCCCACCACGCTCCAGTTACACCAGACTTACAGGAAACACCTTGCAAAGCTGACTTGAGATTTCCACAGATGGGATGGAAGGGTCTGGAGGGGGCTCTGCAGCCATTCTTCCTACCTACTGCATGCCTCATCCACACTGCTGCCCAAGCAGGAACTGGAAACGGGAGCTGGGGAACACAAGTTGAGCTGCAGTAGAAATCCAGTTAATACTCGTCATCCAGAGAGAGTTATAACCTGCTGCCTTCAAAGCTTTTCTTGCTGACAAACCAAAGAGGACAGAGGCACGGTGGAAGAGGCCCCCACTCCTGCAAGCCCTCCACCATCACCAGCTCAGTGTCAGCTGCCATGCTTTAGAATCCTAACAACATCCATCAGCACAGATCACCCCAAACAGGAAACCCACTGAGCATCAGACCGCGGCTCACTGAGCCCCCTGGGTGGGAATGCAACCATCGACCCTCACCATGAAAGTGAACCGCTCCAAAGGCAAAGCACACTTCCAAGTCCTGTCCTATCCCAAAAATACACAACCTGTTAAAGGGAAGACAACCCCTTGCCTCACTCTGCTGTTCTTCCATCAGTGACTGTGCAGAAGATAAGTCCATCCTTACAGCACTAACAGCACCTTCTAGAACACCCCTGGAATTGAGAGCGGAGTGGAAGATGCTGTTGAGATCCTGCTCCCTGTTAGACTTTGGGAAGAGTGGGACAGAAACCAGAATTACACCTTTTGAAGCTGCTATTTTACCTGTTAATGATTTTGTGTGTTCACACGTGTGTGGGAAGCATGATCATCCACATGCTCCAGCTACCCCAGATGACTGAAGACTAATCCATCATAACCATACAAGCTGGTGTCCCTTTGATCACATACAGCGCTTCCCCAATGCCATACAGGTCTTAGGCACTGAGAAGAGGGGTTTTTCAGTTTAACAGGGAAAGATGACTTTTTCCAGGCATAATAAATGGGGAGAAAGACCACTGCCATGCTAGCATGGGCTACACAGTGCACATCTATTAGGAAGGCTTTTTAAACTCATGGCCTTGCCTCTTCTCTTCTATCACCCCTCAAAATGGGACCTCATCAGCAAAGGGATTTAATTATGCAATGAAATCACTGTGTTTGGCCCCTCAGGTACGTCCCTGGAAGCTCAACCTCTGCTCTTAGCAAGAATCACATGGAAGCAACCACAAACCACAGCCAGCTGTCAGGTTCTGTGGCAAACTTGGCTGGAACCAAAGATCCTGGTTACAAAACTGAGCGTGCAATGGGACCTCTGAGTCCTATCAAATGGCACTTCTCACCCAAGCAGTCTGTAGGCAAAGGAAGTAAGTGCTAGACTTTCACTAGTTCAAGGAAAAAACCACCTGCCCACTAAAACAAACACCAGGAAGGCAACACGATCAAGGCCTCAGCCTCTGCTAGACAGAGCCCACATCCCCGTCCCTTAGGAGAGGTTTAAGCTCCTCTCAGGCATCAGTGCTGACAATTACAAACCTAAGATGGGGACTAGAACATGCAGGAGAGATTCGCTCAGTCTCCTTGCTAGAAAAGAAGCTGAAAAGCTCATTCTTCCAGGCTGGCTTTAGATGAACTGGTAGAAGCTGCTGGCTGTAGCTGCACTGCAGGGAAAAGAGCATTCAGCGAGGAGGCTGTCAGGAGGAGGGGCTCAGAGGCACAGAAGAAATTGTACTCTCATTGCACAAAATAAGCTGCTGTTCTAACCCAGCTCCGTAAATCCAGGTTGTTTGGCAGAAAGCAGGGACAAAACCAGAAGGGGAGGACACCAGACACAGGAAGTGCTGCTGGCTTTACTACATTCCTGCAACGGGAGCCCTTGCAGAACAGCCAGCGCCGCTACCGCAGCAGCCATTGATTTCGCAGAGGTCGATACTCCACTCCCACAGATCTACTCGGCAGGAGCTTTAATCACATCTACTGCTCCTTCCCTGTGCCCTCCCCTCCTCTGCTTCCCCTCCAAACACAGTGAAACGGACCAAGTGACACACACATGTCAAAGGGGCTTTCCTCCCCCTCCAAACACCCAGCACACTCACAACCGCCTAATTCTCCGTCTCTGGAGAGGAGAGCTTCAGAAGCTGTAGTTGCAGCACAAAGTAGAGAAGAAGCAACATGATTCATCCACAAAACAAGATGTCGCTGAAGGCAAAACTTACCATGTGGAAGGCCAGCATTCCCATTCCAGCGCTGAGCCCCTTCCCTGGGAAAGGCAGCAGCAAACTCAGCAGAAGTGTTTCCAATTTAACCCTTTGAAAGCTGCTCAGCTTCTAACAAAGCGCTGCCAGGTCTACCTGGACACTGATGCAACAGGAACTGCTCAAAGCAGCAGTGGTAAATGCTCAAGTTTGGATTGACAGAGCAGTGTCCCCTCAGCTAACACAGAAGTTGCCACAGCGACTTTGCCACACAAAGGATAAAACCTCGAGCTTCAACATTTAACATCAACCCTAGAACAAGTTCCAGGAAAGAATCCCAGCCTGGTTTGGGTGGAAAGGACCTTAAAGCTCATCGAGTTCCGACCCCTGCCACAAGCAGGGACACCTCCCACTGGAGCACCTTGCTCCGACCTGGCCTTGAGCACTGCCAGGGATGGGGCAGCCACAACTTCTCCAGCACCCTGTGCCAGCGCCTCAGCACCCTCATAAGCATGGAAAGAAGCACAGAGGGCCCCAAGCACAATGAGCAGCAGCAGATGCTCTCAGCAACACTGAGGGTTTTGGGATGCAGGGCAAGTGAGACCTACAAGTCCATCGTATCAATGGAAGAGGCTGAGAAACGAGTGTGGGTCTCAGATGACACACTCCAACCCTTTTATTTGAAGAGCTTTTGCTGTTCTTGCAGAGGCTTTTAAGTATTCTCCTTCAGCATGAAGACAAACCCCAGATCATATACAACACTAAATCATATCAGAGGCAGGAAACTACCTTCCTATTGCCAGCCATAAGGATATTCCAATTCTCCAGCAGTGCTTCCTCTGGAAGGCGCTTTCCAGTCTCCGATGTGTTCAATTTAGACTCCAAAGCATTTAGTCATCTCAGCATGTGATTATGCCACCATGCCAACCACACGAGTTAGGGTGGGCAAAGAAATGCAGCAAAAGCAGGAGCCTGAAGTAATTCAGATACTAAAAAGGCTCCTTTTCAGGCCTGTATTTTGCATTTTAAGGCCACTCAGCTTTACCATTCCGAACAATTAGAAGTGTCAGAATCAACTGCTAAAAATGCAGAAGGAAGGAAGATTTCAGGAGAGATTTCTAAGGTATCAGGTCTTTCCAAGCCTGATGCATCTGGCTTTGTCCTCTTGCTGGAAGAAGATGCTCAAGAGACTGCTCAAAGTCCCAAAGTTCATTGTTACTCTGGGGAGGCAGTGATGGAGCGACACAAGAGGGTACAGGAGCCCCCGGACACAGCTACGTCCAGCCCAAAGCCTGTCTGCAATACCAGGAGTGAGCCCAGGTACCGCTGGCCCGGATGGGACAGAGACTGAAGACACGTTTGGAAAGAATCAAGGAAATTCTGCTCCTGGCCTGGCTCAGAGCAGCGAGTGGGCACGGAAGAGGTATCACAGCCATGGAAACCTGGCCCAGGCGAGACGCTGACGCACGCTCGGTGCTACCCTGGGGTCAGGGTGCCAGAGCACTCAGTTCCTGGATGCCACTTCTTGGCACTTCAGGAAAATCGTTTTCTTTTTCTCTTTGAACAGAGGATTCTGTTTTCCTGGGAAAGGCCTAATTCAAAACTGAAGCCCAATGCACAACTCCGCTCCCATGTACCAGGACCTCATCTGAAATCACAGCGCAGCACCAACCCTGTCCCCAAGAGGGATGGGCACAAGCCCATCTGAGCAGCATGGCTGCAGGAAGGGAGCAGGGTAGACCAAGCCCTGGGCCCCTGCCATGCCCCACATTCAAGCACCATGCGGAAACAGTTTTCTCTGTGGCATTTAGGATGTGCACATCTCCAAGATAAGTCAATCCAGCATGCTAGAAAGGCATTAACAGGAAAATGATTCCAGTAAACTGAAAGCTCAGGTGTGGTTGGGTTTAAAATGTGTGCAGAGCTGTCAGACAGAGTTGAACACCTTCATTTATCCCTGCAACCACTCCACGCAGCAGAGGAGGGTCACAGCAGCAGGGATGCTCCCTTCCCTGTATGGTGCGAGACCTCTGGCAGGGTTAAGTTTCAGTGCAAAGGGATGAGGATGAGTATGTCCAAGATCAGACTCACAGGAGACTTCTGCACCATTTTAAAGGATCTGCAATAACAGCAAGCCAGCAGCAGAAAGGAAGTGAAAAACTCATTTCCCTGCCCTACAATGAGGGGCTTGAAAGCACATTTCAAAGCAGAGGGGTCACCCCACGCGGCGCACACCTCAGCAGTCACGGTGCAAGGAGCAGTCCTGTGTGCTGGGGCTGCAGCAGCACAGGGGAAGCCTGTGACAGAGCACAGGCTATTGTTCAGGATCCCAGAGCAGAACTGGTCATCCTACAGCAATTTCCTATTTAAACACTGACCCGCCTAGTCACTGCGGCCGGGTTTAGAAGAACAGGACACCGTCCTCTCCCGAGCGAGCTGCGAGCTGCCCCTGCTGCCTGCCTCCGCACGGAGGTCGCTGTCTCCTCTTTCAGTTGGGTCCATAACTGAAATCGCTCCTGAGAAAACGAAAGGCTGGGGGTTAGGGGGAATCTGTGCGAGGCGTGCAGGCAGGAAGCAGAGCTGAGCTGCTCTCGACCAGAATAGAAACAGGAAACGAGCCCGGCATCGAGCATAGCACAACCCACTGCCAGCGCAGGATCCTGCGAAGCTGCATCAGCAGCTCTGTGAAGCAGCAGCTCTAAAGGGATGTTTGTTGGCTGTGAAGGTGGAGGGCTCCATGCAGCCCAGAGCCTGGATGATGCAGCATGGGATGGGGAGGCTCTTCCTGAGCACTGGGGTCAGATTAACTCCGTTCCAAGCTGGATGAAGAGGGGTGGGAGGAGAGAGAATTGCCACATGGACAAATAGCTTGGCAACGCTGGGCAGCAGGTCAGAGGAGTGAAACATGTCCCTGGAGCGGCTGGAAGATGAGGGTAGCTTCGGAGGCAGCACTCCACACTCCCCTCTGTTAGCAAAATAAAAAGGTTTCTTAATAAAGGTATCACCTTCTCAAAAAACCCCATAGAAACAGTGCCACAGTCACGCACCGAGAAGCCTTGGTCAGGAAAGAGACACGTTTCAACTCCCTGTATCATCATAACTTGGGCAGAAACCTTCGTATCAGCATAAACTGGAATGCAGAGAGCTCTCTCGTACCAGTGTTTCAGGTATCATGCTCCTTGGGGCAAGCCTCCAGGTCCTCCTGTGTTTATCTGCACATCCAACTGTGATGCCCAAGCACCACAGCATGCACCTATCCTGCTTTGAAATGCAGACACCACTAATCCCTCTCTTAAGGCAAGCAATAAGACAAGCTCAAAAGGCCAAACACAAACCAAACAGAAGCAGGAAGTCCCACATGGAAAAGAAAAGAGCACGACAGTGACCAGCAGATGCAACTACAAAAGCTTCTTTTCCTCTCAAAAAATAGACAAAATGCTTAATATTAAGCCCGAGGAGTTGATTTCTTGGTCTGCACCTTCCCATCACAGCAGCTCTGAGACAGTTTTGTGCTGCATTTCAGCCTGTTGCAGGGATTATTTCCAGGTCAGGGGACGCAGCTGACACAGCTCAACTTTATTCCCCTTGAAGCATCTCCAGAGTACAAGCTGAAACAAACCACTTGGTAAGAATGAAACATCCAAATGGTGCTTCTGTGACAGCATCCAGCACCCAAACTCACAAACCACTTAAGAAAGGCAAAAAAATCCCCCACAACTGCTGGGGATATGCACAGCAGTGTCTTTCTGCATCGGCCTCAAACCTGCACCCGTCTCATCCCTCTCCCTTCCCCACGAAACCTGATTTAGCTAAACCCGTATTGCAAAGACCCAAGAGCAGGATGCGCATTTCAGAGTTGAACAGGATCAGGAACTGGCTTTCAGTTGGTTATATTCCTTTCCGTCACTGACATGGCCCTGTTCAGATCTCAAGTCAGAGACAAACCCAAGTGAGATGCAGCTGAAAAAACAAAACAGGTCTCCAATAATGCAAAATACAAAGACCAAACCGACTTCCACTCCACACCGAGATGAAAAGAAGTTGCCCACAATAGGGAAGGGGTTTCTCCCTCAGGCTCTGCAGTACACTGACCAAAACAAAGCATGGACATTGTGGGGTGGGAGTTCAGAAACCTGCCCCAGTTTGCTTCATGACATATTCACTGCAATAGAACCTCAAACACAGCTTTGCTGTTTCAGCAGCTCCAAAATCTTGCCTCCTGGTTTGGCCACGAGTCCCACCTCATGCAGAACCCCCCCCCCCATGGAAACACTGCTGGAAACAACACCTTTCACTAACATTTTGGTTTCCACTGATAGGAAGGCTTCACTTTAGAAATCCCAGAAGGTCCAGTGCAAAGCAAATACAAACCAATATGTAATGGTATCAAATCAGTTTTGCTCTATAAATGGCTTTTAGGGCCAAGCTGGAAGTCCCAGCACCACACAGACACCAGCTTCTGTGGTTGGGAAAGTATAAACAGCCCGGTGTGAAAACCACCGTCTTGATGCTCTACTCCTCCTCCATCTCAAAGCCATCAGGAACTTGCATTCAACTCCTTCAAGGCAGCTCATCAGGCAGAGTTTGGGGCAAGTCAACAATCTGTGGCATGTTCCATAACAAGACACAAAATTCCTCCCAATAAACCTCAAACTACAGAGAACTCTGCAAAAGAACTCATTTGCAATCCAAACCCAAATGGGTGTCCTAGCATCCTATTTGCTTCCCTGGTACTTGCTACCAGCACCTTCCATATCTAAGCAGAAGGCAATTAGTAGCTGGAAATACGTGGCTCCTACAGACTCAGAATCCAAGCCTCCAAAGGTAAAAGACACTGAATAAACTGGATGTGACTTGCCAGGGAGAATCCTTTGCTAAGAAGAAGGGACCAGGGAATCTCCTGGGAGAAACAGATTTATACTAAGGATTACTATTCCTCTATTACACCTAGACACAAAGGACTACATCTCTCCCATTCCCAGCTGCAAGCTAAGTTTACTTTAGCTGCAGTCCTGACAGAGATTCCCTAGGGAAGCAACGAACTCTTCAGAGAAGTTCTTCACCTAGCCTGCTACAGGAAAAGAGTAACAGACAGGACACTCGTGTGGATGCATGCCTCTTCAAAAGGCATCAGTGAGTTCAAGTTAGCAGGAGCATTCACCCCCAAAATACAGCAAGTATCATCTTCAGAAGGAGAATAACAAATCAGGAAACACTTAAACCAGAACTGCCTATATCCCAAGCAGAAATGGAATACCAGACATTCTGCTACTTACAGACTAAGCATTAGAGAAATCAGTAATTTCACCCTTCAGCTGTCAGAAAGTCTGAATACAGGGACACCTCCAGGAAAAAGTCTGGCTAGTGACACAAAAACCATTGTCAGGAAGGCATCTGGAAGACAATCAATGTGGTGGACTTCAACAAAGCCACAGGAGTTGAACAACGTGACCATGTCACCATCCAGGAGATGACCACATACCGCAACGCCGAGAGGAGCAGTCGAAGAAATACTCCCCCCTTTACTGCTTACAACTCCAACATTAATGATGATGTCCAATATCAATGTCTAAAGGCACTGGGTACCTAAATTTAACACTTCACAAGAGACTAAAAAGCTGCAACCTCCTTCTCCTGCTGGAGCTGATCTCCGTTTAATTTGAGATGATGCATGGCAGGATTTGCCCCCATTCCAAGGTGCACAGTGAGCTATTCCACAGCCTCCACTGAGGCTTGGGAAAGGGCTCCAAACTCCAACAAAAAATTAAAGCCCACAAACTAACTACGCTTCTCTAAGTCCTCCATAATGGCAAAACAGGGATCTAAGAATCCTCCTGAGCAGGATAAAACTTTCTAAACCAGACAGACTGAGCAATATAAGGAAGATAAAAAGAAATTGATTGCACCCTTCCAGGTAGCTCTTTTCTTCCTAAGCATCCCCAGGCCAAACTTCATGCAAGAGATTGATCACTGAAACAAAAGAATTGGCTTCCATACACCTGGGAGGACCTCCCTTTAAAACATTCCACAGCATCACTGTCTGATGCATTTCCCAGTTAACAGACAGGGATGTTGCTCCTGCCCTCCAAGATCCTAACAAGACAAGGAATTAGGAAGCACATACAAGAAGAAGGGTGAGTTTCTGCAAGGGGGTCTCCCTTGTTTAACTTTTGCATCCCAAAAAAAGAGAAGGCCCCAGACCACACTGAGTTGGGTAAAATGAAGGCTGCTTCGTTTCTTAAACACAAATTATTTGGTGATACAGTCAAGAAAGTAAGCTATTAAAGTCAGTTCAAACCAGAAGCGAGCTTTAGAGCTGGCCAATTCTAAAAGCTAGCCCCACTCTTTGCACCCTGAAGTACCTGATGAGGAATTAGCAGACATTTAATACTTCAAACCTGGATGCAACTCCTTCATGCTTACAGCAGAGATGGCTATCTTTTCTTCAACTGCTTGGGAAAAAGGAACATTTGAAGGGGCCACATACATTTTAACCACAAGGTATAAAACAAACTCCCACTTGGTGCTGAGAAGGAGCCACTTCTGCTAAGCAGAGCAACTAATTCCTATAATCTGAGTCAGAGGGCGCTGATTGGTAGGATTCAGGAAGGCCCCATCAACAATGCCACTGAACAGGACTTCCCACCGTTCCCAGCTACAGCAATTTCTTCAATTACTTCAGTGGCTTCACTTTTCCTACATTCTTTGCCAGGAGATGGGTCACATGGAAGAACTTGTGGAGAGGCAGAGTGGAAAGAAACATGCTATTTAAAAGGATTTTTTTTTCCCCCAGGCCTCAGAACAAATTAAATCTTTGTAATCAGGGTCCAAAAGGATAAAAAAAAGGGGGGGGGGGGGGAATAAAAGGGAAAAGAAAGGAAAAAGAAACAACCCACAACTACTCCCATTAGGTGGTCACAACTAGAATCACTTTGTATTTCGGGTGACAATTTGTACCCACAGTCCACAGGAATTATTTCAAGGGGCTCCCAACAAAGCTGTTCTCATTGCTGAGAGCAAAAATAACTCTGCTACATATACAGCTCACTCTCCTCACACTGATCCAGCTGCAGCTTAGAAACCTGATTTAGCCAGTGGCTAAACAACAAGAAATGAAAGCTCACTCGCTTCCTACTGCTTCCAAGGGAAGTAACCAGGTAAATCGGAACTCAGCAGCTCAAAACTTCACCTCCAAGTCAGAGGCAGAGACCAATGTGTGCAAACTGATCTAGACTTTTAACCCTTCTCTATTTTCTGGATGAAGCTTGAGCCCGAAGTTAAATCTGGTCCAAAAAGCTACAGGAACATTAGGCACTCATCTCATACCCAAGTTCACTGTACATACAGCAAGCAGACTCAGAATGCAAAAGAAGACGTAATTTTCCATCTGTGAAGGAAGGAGCTATCTGTGACTGATCTTCCTCACTCCAGGTACTAATAAACTTAGGGTTTCCCCCAAGTGTTCAGTCAGATTGGAGCAAAGAAGCTTAAATCAACAGTATAAGGATCCAACGACACAGAAAGGGAACCAGGCTGCTAACCACCAGTGGCAACAGTGGGCTGAAGGAAAAGGAACACAAAATACAAGTGAGACACTTTCCCCCTGAAGGTCAGGGTTTGCTCTAACAGGTACTTGAGACACTGCAAACAGAAAGCTCCAAAATACAATCTTTCAGCTGGAACACGCAGACCAGAGGATTTAGGGTTAAACTTCACTCTCAAATCCATTACTTTTGTAAATTACATTTAATCTCCAGTGGGAAGCCAGAAGCTAATGACTTCGTAAAAAGCACAGGCAGCCTCCATCATTCCCATTTCCATGTGGAATACTACCAGTGCTAATTTATCCTGCTGTGCTTCTGATTGCCCTCGCCCCAGTCGCTTCTAGATCAGCTCACCACTCACCGGCAGGCTAGAAGGTCTGGACTGAAGATTCAAGTTCATATCTTCTTGCCCTTTACTGGAAGCCATTGAGGGAGCAGACGATGCCTGGGACCCAAATGAGTCTTGAGATAACTCCTGAAACATCAAGAAACACCAAAAACCCACAAAGGGGAATAAAATAAAGCCTCTGCCAGAACCACTCTGGTAACTTCCCACACTGTGGAAGAATTCTGCACCCTGGGTGACATTTGCCCAAACCGGGAAATCAGACAGCAAAGAGTTCAAGCGATCGCGCACAGGGCTCTACAGGAGGACAAACACTGCTGCAGACATCTAAAACGTGACAAACCACCACTTCTTTGGCTTTCCCTTATTACAGATCCTGAAGAACAGGGACTGTGCTGGGTGACTGTCGACTCCGCTTCCTCACCTTCCAACATCTTACCATAGCTCCAAGTATTTCCTTGCAGGAACAAGGCAAGTCAGTGACAACCTTCAACTTTTCTAAAGCTACCTTCGATTCACTGCGATGTTTGCTGGAAGGTCCCTGCCAGCTTCTCACGTAACTATTAGCTGAGTAAGCCTTGTTGACACTCCATTCACAGAAAGAAACAGCTTCATGGTTTAATCTGCAATTCCATATACTTGATGCTATACTTCTCCTCCCTAAAGCCAAGTTTTACAGTTAAGAGCTAACTCTTCCCATCACCATCCACGTGTCACACTGCTTTCTGTGCAAGTAACTCTGGAGAACATCTGGAGAACTTCCACAGGCCACAAGGTGAAAACTATTACATTATGAAATCCTCTGGACTCGAATGGCCGATCAGCAGCATTTACTCAACACTAGTCCTCAAAACTGCAGTATCACCACCGTAACATCTCTCTGTGAGAGATACAGATCTAGACACGACAGAAAAGGCAGCACACCTACTACTGTAATCATTCCAGCCAGCCTGCTGATGCGTAGCTCAACCGACTTTTAATACACAAAGGAAAGGATCTGCCCAAGTTAAAAACCACTCAGAGAAGGAACCAAAGCAGAGGATGTCCTACCTGAGGAGGAGGGAAGCGTTGCTGGGAGTATGCAGACTGCTGCTGCTGTGGCTGTGACTGAGGGTATGAAGATGACTGCTGAGAAAGAGCTGAGGAAGCTGCCTGCTGAGTTTGTTGCTGCTGCTGGTAGGGCGACTGTGACTGCTGCTGTGAGTAGGGAGACTGACTCTGTTGATGCTGCTGGGCTGAGGACTGCTGCTGAGGATATGGAGTTGGGGATTGCTGATGGGGCGGCTGGGACTGCTGCTGGGAATATGCAGGCTGTGATGTCTGAAGCTGTGGAGGTTGAGACTGAGGCTGTTGCTGCTGCTGATAAGAAGGCTGAGAGTGAGGGGTCTGGGATGGAGGCTGCTGAGAGTATGGAGGCTGCTGCTGTTGAGGATGAGGGCTTTGCTGGTTGTAATACGGAGTCTGGCTTTGCTGCCCATATGCACTGGGGCCCTGCTGTCCATAAGGAGGAATCTACAGAGAAAAAAGATAGAGTTATACCAGTCATGAAGGTATTTTACATACACACACAAAGCAAGATTACGCTCAAGAACTACAAACCCAGAGACCTGTGCAGAGCAGCTAACTGGGAACATACTGGAAATGCCACTACCTGCATACTTCCCAGACAACAGCAGAAATCACTCGTATGACATCGTTCTTGGCAGTAACAGCATTTTAATAGGCACCACAACCAATTTTTTAGGGATCCTTGTTTGACCACCCTTCAACGTTAGCAACGTTGAAAGGAAAGACTGCTTGCTCCAGAAAAAGGCAGCCTTTTCAGCAGTCCTGCACACAGTCCAGCAGGAGCCACTTGGATCACGTAATGAGCCAAAACAGACCTGAAGTCATTTCTTCTGTAAAGAACAGCCATGTCTTTAACAGAACACAGCAGAAAGCGTTGTCTTACTCCCCTTGCTACTTATTTGTCCTTTGTTTCAGTGCTCTGGCACTGCCCCTCCTGGAAGCAAGGATTCCACAGCTCCTGGTACATCAGTCACACCTGGATCCAGGTGTGGTGCAACACGTAGCCTAAAGAAATACCATTTTCCCAAAACAACTGATTCCAACCTGGTGGAATCTGTTGTTCTTCTGCCTGCCCCTGCTCTGAACAGAGACTACAGAAGATTGGATGCTGTACCTGCTGTGCATATGAGATGCTGCCCATTGTACTTTGTGTCCTGCTTTGCATTCCCATGGGATATCTCTGGGGAGTTTGCGGTCCATAGGGCTGTCCTGGATAGCCATGTCCTTGCTGTGGCCCAGCCTGAGGTCCCTGTTGTTGTGTGTACGGGTTGTTTCCTCCATACGGCTGAGGCCTCATCTTCCCCATCTGATCCATTGGGCTCGAAGGCTGCAAAGCAAGTTGCAACACATGACACACATCCAGCTACATCCAGCAATCGTTCACAGCTTCCCCGATCCCCAGAAGGAAACTTCAACAGGTTGGCGCAGTGAAGCAGAAGCTCATCTGCCTCTTCCCAGGTGCTAAACCCCACAGTTACATTCTGAACCAGAGGCAGGATTCCTGCTGCCCTTTCAAAGCTACAGACACAAAGAACAAGCCCAAGGAGAAGAGGTCGTTTTATGCTGCTGTATCTCCGGTGGCAAGAGGACAGGAGAGAAAGGAGGATCATTAACAAAGATGAATTATCAGTGGCAGTGGCCTTTCCCATAGTAGGCAGTAGTTTAATATCCGGATGTACCACAACAAGGTGCATTCAGACTGAAAATGTTGAACTTCACAAGAAATGCTGCTTCCTTCACATGTAACAGCGTCTCCCCCAAAACACGACAGGCTGTTAACTGACACACTTCAATTAATCCATATCGATGTATTAAGATCAGGCAGTGCTACTGACACACACACAGCATTCAAGACCGCAGTTCCAGCTCTGCATATTTCATTTGTACACGCGCTTTATGAGGGCTGCCTTTGTAGAAGGGGTCCTAAACCACATCTCTTTGGAGGCATGAAAACAGAATTTGTCAGCTCTGAAAGACAGGGCCCTGAGTTTGAGCCCAGGCGTGATGAGACAAGCGAATAAATGCAACTCCACTGTGTCTTCCTCGGACTACCCCTGCCTGGAGCCAAGCCATAAGAACAGTCAAATGTCCTGAAAGTGCTATCAGGCTCCAAACAGAGCCTTGCTCCCCAAGCAGCGCCACTTCCACACTAAAGCAAGGCCTGTTCTGGTGTAGTGACCTCAATGAATCGCAGGCACAGTCTTTAACCTCCATCACTCAGACTGAATACAAACTGTTCGCTGATCTCCCGATGACCTAACTAATACCAATTAGATGTTTTCCACCAGATCACCATGACAATGGACTCTCTATTACACCATTCCTTCCTGCAACTAGCCCTAGGGTGGTATTTGTACAGATCCACCCTCTCTTGCTGAGATCAGGTGCTCGAGGAGTGGCACAACAGGCCTGCACAAGCAAGTACCGCACAAAGCCAGCTCCTGCTGGAAGCCACAAAGACTCCTAGAGACCAGAACAGGGGCTCAGTTATGTCTGCAGAATCCACCCTCCTAGGGGAAAACGAAGCTTGTGCAGTACGCTCCACTGGAGAAAACCCTACCCCACCAGCCAGCACAGCCTGGTCCCAGCACACAGACCCTGAGAACATTTGTTTGACCAGCTGTCTGCTCTGGCTTGCCTGCCAAGGCAAAGCCACACAGCACCGAGCCCATGCCAAGCCCAAGGGAGCAGGGACACGACGGGGAGTTAATGGTACTCTTGTGGGCCAACAAATCTGGGCCATAGGAGGGAGTTTAGGGGAGATGGCAGGAAAAGCATCCCAAGTTTGGTAAAGGGGGGGAACTCACTCAAGTGAAATCAGGCTCCCTGAGACAAATCTGCACCAATATGGCATGAATCAATTCAGAACCAGCTCCAAGTCCCCTTCTCCATCCCAGTTGAGCATCAGACACCTCAGACCCAGTGTTTGCCATCCTTCGGCGTGCAAACCCAGTGTTTGCCATCCTATGGAAGCTGTTCGCATGGCACCAGTGGGATCCCTTCCTCAAGGCAGGATTAGATGCCGTGCCCTGCTCAGTTGTCCTGGATGTTCCCAGTTTTGTCCATACTGATACTAGAACAGTCCTGAAAAAGCCACATTTTGGTTTATGTTCAAGTTATCACCAATGCTACTGCTAAGGAGCAACAGGAATACTGAGATGCTGCTGGACCTCGGAAGAGGAAGCCAGGAGAAGCCCTAGATCCCTGTACTCCCAAATGGCCACACACCACAGACCATGCCATGCACCCACCCAGGGTTTTGTATCATGCTCTAAAAGGGAGCTTCCATTCAAGGGGTCAGGAAAAAGAAGAGGCCTTTGATGGCTGTAGTCTGAATCCTCAGAGCTACAGGGATACCTCCTGAATGGGAGCACCCATGTGGAGCTTCCATACACCCTAAGGGATGCAAATGGTGTTTCTATCTTTCAAGCAATTGTCCCTAATGCAAGTCTTGCCTTGTGGGTAACACCTTAGATTACTGACATCTTTTCCCCTCCCCACATTATCTTCTTTGGTATGTAAAAATGGTGCCACCAGGAGCTGCTTCCCAGCCCCTGGCTTTTGACAAGTCAAAGCTCTCTCTTACCCCCCCTGTAACACAAAGCTCCTTCCTTCTACCTGATCAAATGCAACTTTGGAGACACTCACTGAACATTTCAGCATCTTTTCTGTTTGTTACTTACTTCCTCCTAGTTGTTACCTCACCTTCACAGCCCGCTACCAAGGGCAGCTCCTCAAAGACATTCCTGTTCAGTGATGTTCTGTTTGCCTTTTTTATTTCTTAAACACACACACACACACACCCCCCACATGCTGCCTCCTCTGCACAGATTTTCTTGTCTGTGGTCACCCACAAAGCTAACCGTATCTTCAGGAAGGATGGAAACAAGGTGAAGATCCACTTTTCCATGACTCCTACAGGAAGCATGACGCCTGTTAAAAAACTTCAAGCAACATTTGGAACTGTTTATGCAGCCATCGAAAAGAAAAACCCCAAAACACAAAACCCAAACATATTTCCAGGATGTGACCAAGTCGTCACCTCCATTGCTCAGTGTAGGAGTGCACGATGTGCTTTCAAACCCCGCTGCTCTGAGTTGCTGCTCTTCCGCAAGGCCCTAGCACACAGAGGATGCTAAAAACAAACATGAAGAGCATCACACTAAATTACAGCCTTATAGATAAAATTCTATAAACAGAAGATATGCAAACGCCAATTAATCTCTAATGATGGAACTATTTCATACACACATTCCCGACTTGTTGCAAACCAAGAGGGTAATTTGTGCTCCTCTGGGGCTGCTGCGTACATCTCAAATGCTACGACATGTTGGGCTTTCCTTCAAATTCTCCTGTTAAAGACACCCCTTTTGCTAACGGGGGCTTTAACTGTGCTCATTTTAGCAGTGCTGCTCTGCCTTGAAGAGCCTACCCTCAGGAACTCTACGTGTATCTGCTATCTGAAGCCTTTCAGGTAATTTCATAGTCCAAGCTGAAGCGCAGTGAAGTGCGGATCGATCCCAGAGCTCGCGCGAAGGCTGCGGGGGGAGCGGAGGTGCTGCCCAGCTCCTTTGTACACCCATGTTACACAAGGTGGGAAAGGCAAGAGGAAGCCTGTTCGCCTGCGAGAAGGCTTCAGGATAAATAAGGAAATACCAAACCTTGGCTGCAAAAGGCTGGAGATTCTTCTCTGGACTGATACATGGGAAATCCTTTCAATAGGAAACCACAGGAGTAGATTACTGTGATTACACTTCAAAAGCAAAGGCCCTGCCACAGAGAGACATAATTGAGAGAAAGTGTTGCTCCTTGATCACTGAAGTCCAGACCCCCTGCTTACACCTCCTTGCATTCATAGAAATTGCTTCTATTCTCCCTTCAATCTCGTTATCTCTGCTGTTTTATAACACTCTTAAGTACCAAAACTTAGCAAAACACAGCCCTGTCACCAGTGGCACTTTCAAAAGCAGAGCTGTTTGGAGCGCTGTGTAGTGAAAGCAGCTGGTGCTCCAGAGAAATGCTGAGCTCCCGAGAAAATGCAAGGTATTTCCAGCCCAAGAGCTCGTAACAGCAAGCCCAAAGCGAGCTTAAATTGCCGAGTTCAAAAGCTTTCCAAAGCTGTATTTGCAGCGTAAGGGATGTCAGACCCCTAAAACGGAACAGCCCTGTGAAAACCAGCTCTTCTTCAACAAGCACCCAGAGTTTTCCTTATAAACAAGAATCAAAAGAGCTTTGAAGGAGACAAGAGGATTCCACAAACAATTCCCTTCCCATTTTGTCCAGCAGCAGTGAAATTTGGCCTCTTGAAAGAACAGTTTGGTTCCATTGGAAGGGGACTCGCTTAATGGTCCCAACAGGAAAACAAGTAAAGGAAAGAGGCAAATCCCACTTCGGCCGCAAGAGCCAAACCCTCCACAGCTGTATCGAAAAACATAATCCTGCCTTTCCCCATTACCTGCGTGCATTTGTGTTTTATTACGCCAGAGGAAGAAGAGGAAGGAGAGTCATTCACTGAACTCTCCAGTTTCAAATCAGTACCATTCCATTACTGGCAAACGTGGGGATTGGCCACAACTGCCCCCCAGAACTAGAAAAGCCGCACAAATGGTACTAAAAGCCCTAAGCTCTCACCTTGGATTCGAAGCCTTTTCCTGCCTAGGTTTGGGGTTTGTGATCAAAACTCAGAAGCAGCATTCCCGGCTGTTTAACCCGGAGAAGCCCTAATTGATTCCCACAGTCATTAACCTGCATTTTACCTCGGAGAGTGGTAGTTAAGGAAGTCGGCACTGCTATTTATAACTCATCTCAAATTGAGGGCAGACTGCCTAAAATCTAACACATCCCAGCTGTACTCCTGTTTGAACTGGGGCCAAGGGAATTTTTTAAAGCAATCTTGGCACTGAATGAATGACACCAACAGTATGAGCGCGCGTGTGGTTGTGTTGTGGTGACGTAGAGCTGGAGGTGGAAGGGGAAGGGGGGGCAGCACGCCGTAATCCCTCTCTCCCAAGCCTGCTCGCTGTGTACAAGGCTCAGCCCCGGTACAACGCCATGGAGCCGCCCACCGAGAAGCAAACACAGGAAACGGCTTTTCCTGTGGAACGCCTTGAAGTGAGGAGCACATGGCTAATCTGCATAAAAGCAAAGCCACACCACTGCTGCCAGGAAGGTTAGTGCTCATAATCTCTGGCCATGGAGCTGGCTGCCTGAGAGGACTTGGACCCGAGCCTGATAACCCAGAAAGAGCTGAGAACAGATGGGCAAAGACCCCGGCAGAAGCAGAGCCGCGCACGTGATGAGCCACATGGCCCCGCCAGCACTAACTATTGTTTGGCTGCTGAGAGCTGGTACAAAGACAGGCCCAAGCGAGCCCTGAGAGCTCAGGAGAGGTGGCAGCTGCTCCCATGCTGTGGCTGGAGCATGGGGACCACCGAATGCCGCAGGCCTGGAAGTCACCGAGCTGAGAAGATGCGGAGATGGTGAACGCCGTCCCACGGGCTCAGAGAACAACCTGCTCGCCTTCCCAAGGCTGAATCCAGGTGGGATCTTATTGAAGTGAAGAAACTAGGTCTCAGGAGAAGAACGTGCTCTTTCTTCCTGTCTCCGACCCCAAAGGCAAGGGCAAACAGTCTCTGCACCAGTGAAGTTACACAGTACACTGCCATGTTGGTTATAGAAGTTGTATTAAGTGATGCTGGGACAATGCTGGGAAAGGGGAGTTGTCTTCCCTAAGAAGCAGTCAACAGGGATCATGGTCATATTGGATTTAACCATTGAAATCAGGCAAGAGAATAAAAACAGCCGTGTCCCCCAACCTTTCTGTGCCATTACTATCAAAATCAACCAGCAGCAAGAAGAAAACCAGCAACAGCCTCACCTTAACAGCCTGGTAACACCTAGAGTGGCTCATGGAAAAGATCTGGGTTCAAAATAAGCCGCTTTCCCTCCTCATTCTCCAGGGCCTTCCACCCCACTGAGAAACACCAGCCAGGCCAAGACAGGCAGGGGAACATCCACCTCGGAGTCATGGCAAATGGAGCATCACTAAGGGAAAATACTGTCTTCATCACAAGGCTGCCAAGAGGCTTTATCAACTTAACATTAACGTTTCTAAACAGCATCTAATCACAGTGGAGAGGCTGCCCTGGCCTTTGCCAGTTCTGGCACATTCTACATCCTCTGGAGCTACCAAGAGCTCAGGTCACCACAAGACACTAACACTGAGTCAGGTCTTAGAGGTCCCACCCTCCAACACCATTAACACCCTGCATCCACACTGCCTCACCTCTAAGGCCAACAATGCCTTTGTCAAGACAAATCCAATTTTCAACATACTTACATATTAAGCAGTACCAGGTTTGATGGTATCTGCACATAAGGCCCAAGTACTCGTGAACGAGTGTGAAATGCCCAGGAGGGGCTGTTCCAAGCTGGCACAAAAGCTTCATAGACCCAGCAAAACCAGTCAGGCTCAACAACTTCCACCTATGGACTGACCAACCCAAGCAGAGAGTTGCTCCCTTGAGCACCATCCATCCATGGCAACGCGATGGCATCAAGAGAGAATGGAACTCACAGGAAGGGGTTGGAACACCAACATCACCATGACAACCAACAGCCAGCCAAGACACTTCAGCAAACCCTACTTTCAGCTGGTAGTTCTCATGCCTCTGGTTTGCACCTCAGACACTCTGATGCCCATCTGGGCTTTCCGAGGCTCCACGCATGCATGACTCCAACTCCTCCACAACCAGTCCAGAGGGCTCAAGCTGTGAAACAAGCACAAACTGACCACCAACCTCATTCATGAGCAAACAGCGTTCATCTTCAGGGAGAGACATTTTCATCTGATCTATTTAAGGTGCAACTGGCTGTGCTAAGGTCAATATCCCAGCCTGAACTCACTGCCTTTTATAGCTTCTGGAGGGCCAGTGCACTGGGTCATACTTCCTTGCCTCTCTTCTTATGGTGCTCTGCTTTTACAGAGAGATGCAAGAGGCTAAGGAGAAATTAAGGGTAAAAAGGAAGCCTCTCCTGTAGCAGATAAAGATGGCCCCAAAACCAGAACACATAGAAAAGCCCGTGGTAAACACCACAGTGGAGTGAACCAAGTGTCTCCCCAGGACAGTCTGAATGACAAGCATGTTTTACCGAGCGCATCATCACAAACATGGGCACTTCCTTTTTTCTTCTCCCCTCCCTTATTTAAACTTGAGAAATCCACCAACTTCCTTCAGCCTTCATCATGCGCACAACACCACTGTGAGCCTGTGCCAGCACTGCCCAGCACCCAGCAGCGACCTCCCCTGCCTGCCCCCATCGCTTTGGGAACAAGCACCTCGGCAGTGAAACAGGCTGGGATGCTCCCACTCACATGTGGGATACCAAAACCTGACTGATGGAATACAGTTCAGGATTGGTTTCAGGATTAAACTTGCAGGATGTAAGCTACAGAGAAATAAATCGCTCCCCTCGCTCCCACACATCCTAGACTCGAACTTAAGATTTGAATATATAACCAAGAGGTGATGGATCATCATCATCGTATTGTCAATGGCCAATATAGATTACTGGCTGCCAACGTGTTCAAGTTACTGATCTCTGCTCGATAGTTTCAGTTCTGCAACCAAAGGGAGCCTGGTTTTACTGCTGACTTTTTCCAGTAGGTCAGTTTGACCCGAGCCACCTTCTATTTCCTCTCATCTCCCACTAACACTCAGCCCTCAGGACAAGCTCATGATACCACACCACACACAAAGGGAAAACAGGACATCTGAATTACTTCAGTCACCTGCTTCCAACTACATGGAGCTGCTGTAAGATCAGCCCCATTCAGTGTGGCTCCTTCCCCTGATCCTACATTTATGACTCCAGTTCCTTTGGGGAGATCTGTATATCCAGAACACAAAGCTTTACCTGTGGAAAGAAGAAGTTTTCTCCAAGCAGCTCTCCTGTGAGCTCTATCTCTGTGGCTAAACACAGTTCAGTAATTACCCTATTAACATTGCTCAGCAAGAGGCCAGTCCACACATCTCAAAGGACTTTCCTAAGCACCACTCTTACTAATACTCTTCAAATTGATTAAAAGCAGAGTTTTGCTTACAGGTTGCATCATCACAGAACAGTTTACCCCTGACTGAAGTCAGTCAGAAGGTGATCTGGTAGGAAGTGAAGTGAGAGTCCCTCCTCAAGCAGTCCCTAGGAATAAGCTGTCAGCAGTACAGGCCCAAGTACAAGCAGGGCTCTGAGGGGCTTCGAGACTTTGAAAAGGTGGAGGGCAGAAGGTGCCAAACCAGCCTGGCTTTTAAACCAAGGGCATTTCTTGACCTCCCCTTTCCTTCCCAGCCTCAACAAACTCAACAAATCCAGCTTATCGAGGCTCTGGATTTCAGCTCCTTCCTTCAGTCAGTTGTTCTCTCTGACACATGGCACTCTGCTTATCACACCACATTGTTTAGGTGTCCCTCAGGACCCTCCATGTAGTATTTTGACCAATGTCACATCTAAAGACAACATACTGGTTTTCCGCAGTCTTCAGGATACGCTCAAAGGCAGATGCATGCTCACATTAACAGGATGCTTTCCAGGACCTGGGAAAAGCTGTAGCACAAAAGGGCCTGCAAGCAAGATTTACACTGTGAACACTGACATGGACCTGTGAGAGGGGGAAACTCAGCTTTGTTTATATGCCAAGTTAGCCCCAGACTGAAGCTTGCCCACAGCCAGGCTCACACAGCGCCTTTGTCCAAGCAACATGGCATGAGACGCCTCACAGACACCTTTCCCACCTGCACATCCTCATGGAAACAGCACAGGGGATCCCCTACACCTGAAAATTAGGCAACAACCAGAGGTTTCATTTCCGTTTCCCTCCTTCTCTTCTGCCAGCAGGACACCGATGACACAACTGAACATCCACGCTGTTTCTAAACATCATAACGTAATAACACCTTGGGAGGGAAGGGAAGAGCCCAAAAGCCCAGGCTGGGTCCTGCTCTCTGCAGCAGGCTGGAGAACAAGTGCCGTCCCCATGTCCCTATCTGGCAGCCCAGCCAGCCCGGATCACTTGCCTGGGCTATCAGTCTCCTGTACCAAACCAACACTGATGTGGGAGCAGGAGCTGACATCTACTTCCATGGCTGTTTTAATGCGGTAGGAGATGCTGACAAACACCAGTGCCTGAATTCAGTGCAGTCAAAATTGAGCGTTGTGATTCTTTTACAGGAGCTGCAGACCAGTGAAGCCGTCAGATGTTCGCAGGCAAAGTCAGATCAGCAGTTTGCTGTTTCGCAGGGTGAGCTCTACCACCTCCAGTATCTCAAGTTCCCTGTAAGGACAAACCCCTCTTTTCCTTCCACCCAAATAAGCAGGTAACCGCTCTCCCCTCACTCTCAGACTTCACTCACTGCAGAAACACACCATTCAACCAGCTCACCCCCATGTTCCTGAAATGCCACTCTTGACTCTTCCCAACATCTGAACAAGAGGAAAAGAAAACCGTGTCTCAGCTCCATGGGAGATGATCCCAAGGAACACGTGACAGTTGTAGCGAGGTGCTGCTCCTTTTAAGATTGAAGGAAACTTCCTTCCTGAATACTAAATCAGGCTTAAGTTTAGCCAACCTCCTACGTCTGGCTCTAATGAACTGGAGGCAAGTCAACAAAAAGATGGTTAAGTGTCTCATTACAGCATTTTTGTTCCAGGCCTACTCACACACTAGAAGGAGCAAGCAAGCTCATGTACCACAGAAATGGGCCTGGGCCAAGAGCAAGCCATAAAAACAAGCAAGAGGAGGAAGGGCTGGGGTGGAAGAGCAAAATTATATCAGGTGCCACCACTACGTAAGTGATCGAACTTCCATCAGCCAGAGCAGCTGCTTCAGATCCCTACAGGATGCAAAGTATCTGTGCTAAGCACCACTGAGAACCTGAAAGGGTTCCAGAAGTCCCGTGAGCACATCCAGACCTGTGGCAAACTCCAGTCATCCAGCTAATTCCCTGTAACCCCCTTTTCCTTTCAAACAAGCAATGCTGATCCCATGGGCAGATGGCTATCGCTGCTGAACAGGGTGGACGTGCTCCAAACCTAGAGGAAGGCCCAGCCCAATGGAAGAGGCTCACTGGAGTTCACCTTCCAGAACAAAGTCAGCTTTATCAATTCATGAAAAGCCCTTCCTGCACTGAAAGCTGCTGGGTCCTGCTGCACACTCAAGAGCTGACAAGGCACCTCCAGCACAGCCTCCTAAAAACAATTGCTTCTTAGCTCTTCATCCGTAAAATGCAGCACTGCAGGTTCCTGCCCACCTGTGTGTGGCTGCAAGCTCCATCTCTATTTGAATATCTCATCACTTTGCAAATCTGTCTCATTTTACACCAGAATAAACGGCGGCTGAACAGACTCAACCGGAGAGGCAAACCCTCATGACCTCTTACCATGCCAGGTTGGTATGGAGAGACCCAAGAAGCATGTCCAGATGCTTCTCCATGGGCCTACCTCTCTTACCACGCACACCACCAAGCTGGAGTAGGACATAGCCATGTTCACCATCAGGGAGGTACAGCCCAGGGTACCTGAGGGTACCTCATCGCAGCGTGCACAGCTCCAGCTTGTCCACAGCAGCTGCTGGCTTTAGTAAGAGCTGCATGTCAGGGCCTGCAGTTTCTCCAAGCCACGTTTCAGCATTACACAGGCTCTCCCTTGCTTCTGCAGAATAACTGAGGTTATTTTAAAGCATGTAAGGGAAGACCAAACCAATCCAAGAAATCTGAGGTTTGGAATGAATCTGTGGAAGGGACAGGCAGTCTTGGTTTGAGCGAGCACAAAACTCCGTGCTCCATCACCTCACCTCCAGACTTTGAATCAGGCTCATCAGTGGAGGACATCACCACTGCCCTGCAATGGGCACCAGCCAGCTGTAGCTGCCCAAAGGCACATCCTCATCCCAGTCAGGAGCTGCTCCATACTTCAAGGGTATCTGCTCCTTACTTCAAGGGTATCTCAACCATACCTCAGGTACAGGGGAGGAGCTGACCTTCACAGCGCAGTCTGTATTGCACTGGCATTAGCCCCAGTGTCACCTCATTAGGAAGCAACTTAGTACACCTTAAATCCCATCAGTCCCTCCTGACCCTGCTGCAGTGTTTTATACCCAGCACAAAACAAGGTAACAAAGCTTTGTTTTGCTTAATGGAAAGTTATTTCCCTTCTCATTACAGCAGCTGATAAATCTGGCTGCTATTTTTGTGGATTTTATTGAGCCTTCTCTTATTTTAGCCCTAAAATTCAGCCTTCAAGACTCCACTTCGGTTCCATGGAACCAAAAGTACTTAAAATTGCAGTAATGACAAGTTACCATCTGCATTTACCAAGGACACACTCGGTAACTTTAGAGCAGGCAACAACCAATCTCCAGTATTTATACCCAAATGATCTATTTGCATCCAGAAAGCAGAGCTGCTGTCGTGCCTGCGTTGGTAAGAGGAGGCTGTGGGAGATGAGAAGAACATGTAGGCAAGAAACAGAGCTGCAGCCAAGCCAGCTCCCAGACAAGCACTGAAGACACTACTAGAGCCTTCACCAAGCCAAGGCTGTCGTGATTCAGGTTTGTTACACTTGGCAAGCCCAACATGAATCCCAGCCCCACAGCAATGCAAGGTCATTGCTATTTAAAAACAGTAATAATGAAAACATAAAGCCCCCCAGCCCTTGGTTGTAGTGAGTTTGGAAACCTGGGCCCACAGCCCCATGCTTGCTTCTGTCCTTGGGCTTTTATTTCATCTCCATCCAGAAAAGCCCAGCTCTCTTTCAAAGCAAAACGAACAATGTGGGGAGTTGCTCAGCAAGTTAAAAGGAGTGTGTGTTGGCAGCTGGTGAGAAGATACAAGAATTCCTAACTGTGCCAATGCCATGGGGGGAGGAGGAACAGCCAACGCTGCAAAGTCTTCACTGGTTTCAGGAACAGGTATAACAAGAAACTGTAAGACAACTCATATGAGAAAAGGAAAATGAGACATGACTGTACCCTGACAGCAGTGACAACGCTCAACAGTTTATTGTCATCTACAGAGTGATCAGATTTAAGGCTCACCTTAACACATGTTCACTACTCAGGACGAGTAGCACTGTTGCCTTGACACAGTACACTTTCAACACACTCTACATTCATCATGAAAGCCAGTAAATCTACACTCTGAAGCTCAGCAGCAAATTATTCCATGATCTCCTGATATAATATGCCTAATGAGTTATTCTCTGAGCATGTGGACAACAGATTTAGCACCTTGCTCTGGAGAAGGGAGGCAAAGGTTAAGGGCCAGAACACAGTTGAAAGCCGAGGAGCACTCAATTGCTCTGGGATATTTCATCCAACACTAATCACTTCATCTGATTTTAATTCTTGACACCAAATCAGCATATAGCTTTTCAAAGGGAATCTTGTCCTAGATTGCAAGGTCATCAATCACAATTAACGTGGAAACAAGCTTTTGCAACGCTGCCATGCCTCGTGAACAGAGCAGAAGGCCAGAGAAGGTGCTTTAGAAAGGCCTCTGAAGTACAGGCAGGTAGGATGATTTGGGAAAGGTCTCTCAGCCCCTTCTGTACCTGCAAGGGAAGGCAGCAGACAGCCAAGTGCTTTGCTTCTCCAGAGCATGAGCTGAGTGAAAGTGTTTTTGACACCACTTCTCTTATGACCCCTCACCCAGGAGCTTCACGCTCCTCTCCCAAGAGGCCCTTCTCCATTGACATGCCCTGTTCATGTTCTGCCCCCGGCAGACAGAAACGACACTTCCACTGAGATGATCTTTTGTAAAACCAAAGGAAACTGTTCCAGGTGTAACTCCATGTCCAGAGACAACGTATGATCCAGTAGCTATAGCATTAACCTCAACTCAGAGATATAGGGCTTTGAGCACCTGAAGAGCTCCCATACACCCAACTGAGGCAAGGAAAGGCTTCCGAGACATGGAGAACTGCTCATACCAGCCCCGCTGGGGTATCACAATAAACAAGGAGATACTTTGATTTACCAGGGGATCCAAAGCACTACACAATCCCCCCATGCAACAGTAAGCAAAGGAGTTTGTTTGGTCTGGTTTAATAGGAAGTTAACCCCCACGTGCACAGAGCGGCCCCAGCCAGGGGCAGGATGCTGGGACTGCCAACACCACGGACACAACACGTGCAGCCGCAGCACAACAGAAAGGCAGTTTCAGAGAACACATGATCTCACTCAGTAAACTGGCCTTGAATGGGAAGCCTTTTCCTTGACAAGCTGTGCCAGCTTCAAAGTCAGAGGCAGTTCAATCAAAAACCCCGTATCAACTCTGAACTAACTCCAGCACGTCCACCATCTCCTTGTATCTTCTGCATAGAGGCAAGAACTGCTCTTCAGACCATTTCACAAAGTATGTCTGAAGGAAAGACCACCTCTGGTCTGGCACTGGCTTAATTATTTACATACAGTTAATGAATACCGGATTCTCCTCCTAAACTTGCACAGGGTGCATAGTCCTACAGTCATTTGGACTTTAAATCCATCATCAGACTGTTACGAAGTACACCAAACAAGCCTACAGGAAGGATTCCATACAGAGGGAGCCCAGTCAGCTCCAGGCCCCCAGAAGAAGCTCAGGTGGCAAAGCAGAACAACCCAATGCCTTCAACATGATCCCCAGCAAGCACAGCCATCTGGAAGTAAAGGGACACATTTTGCCATCAAGTTTATCTCAAAGAAATCGGGGACAGGCAGAAAGCCACACGTTCAAAAGCAGCTTACCCATTCCCTTTTGCCTCTGTTCGCCATACCTAGAGACACTAAGACAACAAGAGGTACTCAATTAAGGTGACTGGAGCTGGAATATTTTTCCTGATGCCCAATGCTAAGGATAGCAAAGCAGTGAAACACACTGAGGCAGCTCCATGGCATTCATCTGCTCTGTTCTCAGGTCTGGCTAAAGCAGGACGGAAAGTTAAATGACCTTTTGAATTCAGATCCAGACCTCCTTCAACAAGAAAAATACAGTCACCTCCTAATTCCGTGCAGGCAACAAGCCAACAGCAAGGTATTGCAGACAGCAGAGATCACACTGCACCTTCTCCTCACCCAAAAGAACAAATTCAGTGCCATAAACCTAAACCAGAATGGCCATCTTCAGAGCAGGTAGCATCCCTCTTCTGTGCCTCATGCTTAGACCACACGCTGCCGCTCTGGACACTCATGGTGGCAAGAGAGCACAAACCCACTGATGCCAACTGGAGCTGGCTGCTGGTCTGTGTGTATTCCACAGGGCAGAGCAGGTCTCCCACCACAATGTCTGGAAGTGAAGCTGCAGCTGTAGCTGTGGCCTCAGCCAGCTCTGAAACATTCCTGCTCAGTTACTCACAGGCAGGGTGCCAGAGCAGGGCTGACATCAGAAGGGAAACGGTAATTTTCAGGGTTTCTCTTAGTCAAACCTGAATGAGATCTCACAAGCGAGTGGCAGGGGCGAAAGTCCTTGTTGAAAGCAGTCATCCTGCCCACAGGGACATTCCAGAGGCCTCCGAACATCAAGAACTTGTCTCTGAGAAGAGTCACAGACACTCTCTGGATAGAAGGCCATTAGGGTGAATTAGCCATTAGGGACCCAGGCCACGGTCTGGCATCGACGACCACCAAAACACTGCTCCCAGCCACATCCAAGATGCCACCATCACATCCCATCAAAACCTTCAAAGTGCTCTTTGGTCCCCTCAGTTCCCCAAACAGGGCTGTGCGGCACACAGAGGGGCCACCACAGCTTCTCTAAGAACTACTCCCCAGGTACAACGTGGAGCTTCTTAGGACAGTTTCTAAATTATCCATGAGCAAGAAGATGCTACTGCTCAAGTTTAAAAACAAAATAAAGAGGGAAGGAAAAGGAAAAGTTTGTAGCAATTGTATTTGTCCTTCAGTTTCAATTACTATTGCTGACTTCAGGAAGTAACGACAGGCTGGTTATCCCATGCAAGGCCAATAACTGCGAAAGCTGCTGCTCCACTGCAGTTATTTAAACAAGCCGATTTTTCACGGGAATTTCATAGGAATTACGATGTACACTGTCTCTACTCTCGCCCTCCCATAAAGAAATGTCTTTACAGAAAGAACCGATCCCCTTATTCGCTCCTGCCCACTTGCCCCTTTTTGCTCCCCCCAACCCTACAAAGAGCATGATCAGAAATGCCTAGCTGCAGCGATTGTACTCCGACCATATAAACCCCCAGATGTTCTGAGATTCTAAGTAGCTTTTATTCAGTTTATCTATCATGATGTGGCCTCCTTTACATCTCGCTACACGAAGTTCATGCCCACATTGTGTAAATACTCCCGGAGCTGTCACTTAACCTCAGAAACACTCCACAAAGGAGAACACTGACAATCTGGGAAATGCCTTCCCTGAAGTGGCCCAACAGAACTCCAAAAGGCTCAAGCTGCACAACCGAACTGCTGAGTTACAACACTGGGAACGGAGGTGCGCAAAGAGTAAGAAATGGAAATCCCTCCCTCATCCATATGTTAATACATATTCTAATCCGATTAAGACACTACAGGAATGGATAAAATATGCACAAGAGCTCAGCCCTGAGAGAAGCAGCTCCTCCTGTTCCAGCCCTGCTTCTTTCATGCTATGCACCTCTGAGGGCAGGCTTGGGTGCTGCTTCCTTAGGCACAGAAGTCCATTAAGAAGGGCCTTGATACATAGAATTAAACCCATACAGCAGGGAGGAGAGATGGGTTCACTTGTACAGCACAGGCTGAGCTCAGAAGATGCGTATCTCACTGCCCTGTCCCAGCCCTGGTGCCTCACCTTGGCAAGTTCTCACATCAGCATCCACATACAACAACCACTGTAAGAAGAGAAAACCTTGCACTCCTCTGTACCAGGGTGAACCCAGAGTGTCCCTGAAGTTTCCTTTCTACAGAGCCCGAAGAACGAGAAGCGCACACTCCACACAGCAGAGATGACATGAGATTTATGACTGGAATTTTACTGGAATCACTTTATAAACACAGCGCAGCCCCCCTGAGCCTGCACAAAGCACACACGCTCTCCCTCCAGGTGACCAACTTCTCTGCTTTTCCAGCCACTAAACTGAGGAACAGAAAGGCATCAACTCCTCTCCTGGCATCCAGGAACAGGCAGGGACCCAGACACGGCGCACGGCAGCTTTGGTCCAGCGTGCCAAAGAAAACTGCTTTTTTCCTCCAATCCCACCTGCCAGCCGCTTCTAGCAGGAGATTGATGGCTCTGGCAAACAGACATCCAGTATAGTTTTACCACAGCATGCATAACCTCTGCAGAGTTTAAAGGCTGGGCTTCTTGAGATCAGCACAGGACACAGAAGTTTTTGCAGGACTTCTCCTCAAAAACACCTTCCCCTCCCCAGAAATAAACCATTTCCTTTCTTTTCCCCACCAGAACAACAGGGAAGAGATTATTCTGCATCTTGCTGACGGCTTAAGGACCCGGGCAGAAGAAAAAGCAATGCTAAATACTGACAAGCTTATCAAAACCCACTTTCCCCCCCTTTCCAATTACACTTCCCTGCCTTTGGTATCCGCTTTGCTACTGCTGCTTCTTGAGAGTTTCCAACATTCTTGGCAGGAATTGGGCAATGGCATGCTGATGAGCTTTTCCCCAGAGCAATCCATCACACAGGAGTTGCAATTCAAAAAAGAAGAAATCAAACTGACGAGACAAAGAATTTCAAATACACGGAGTGAAAACTGCAAAGGGCATCCTTCTCCTCTAATATTTTCATTACCGAGATCACACATTCACATTCAGAGGGTAAAAACTGCATTTCCGAGCTGGCAGCGTTCCTTTGAAAAGGGGAGGAAGAAAAACAGTGCAAAAAGTCACATTGGAGGTAACAGATAAAATGAAGGGCTGCACTATTTAGCTTAATTTTAGCAGTCACTTTCTCTCTGAAGGAAAGCTGCTGGGCTTTTTAATGTGATTGTCATGAAGACTCTTACAAGGGTCTCGGGGAGTCCCTGTGCCATGGTACTCATTGACCAGGCCTCTCAAACAGGACCAGAGGAAAAACCCCAAACTATGATGAACACACCAAGCTTATGAGAACAGGAAAATCCAGCTACAGCAGAACATTCGATTCTCATGCTTCCCCCAGCCCTGGTTTCTAGTGTTATTTAGGAACAGGGAAGAGGTTCTGCCTCTTGAGCAGTCACTTCAGGACACATTTGCTGTAGCAGGTAAAAGGGATTAAACCAGATACTTTAAGAAACCAGTAAGCATTCTAAGTCTAAAAAGCCAGGCCTAAAAATCAAACATAAAAACCTTCCAGAAATCACATTTCTGCCCTGCAACCTACAACATGATTACAAGATACACCATAGGCAAAAACCCTCCCAAAGCCCAGACAGCTGATAGAGCATCTTATACTGTCCTGTATCCTACACATATCCTGCCTGGAAACACTGCTCACCTCAAACCGAGTACCAAAGGAGATTGTATGTCAGAAAACAAGAGACTTGGAGAGAATCAGGCAACCTCTCACTGACTTCAGACTGGCACAGAACAGGTATGCAATACCACCAGAGTTAACCAGATCTTAACAACAGAATTAATCCAGCACAATCCTCCTACAAACCAGCCAAGGCCTAAATTCACTCATTCAGACCCAAACCCTACCCCTGAAAAAGATGATGCTCTCTTTGTTGGAAAGACCTAGCGCGTACTACACCTCGCAAGCAATTCCAGGGCTCCTAACGTTACAATGCTAAGCAAGGAAAAGCCCTGTGACACAAGCCAACAGGAGCCAGCTCTCACTTTCTGATTCCAAGCTATCGCGGCTCATTGGCAGCACAGAGCCATTTGGTGCCAATTTAGTTTAAAAAACATATTTGCGACAACATTTTTCATGCCTCACTTGCTGCTAAAGTTGAGCTTGAAGTCAACAAAAAATAGCTATTATATGGCAACAGGCCCAAAAGCAGTTTGTCTTTATTAACATATGATTTTTAAACTGCCTTCGCTGAACTTTATACGAGGGATCTGAAGACATCAGTGCACCTATGGGATGTTATCCAGGATGTCAATGATTCATGTGATCCAAAGACAAGCTCCCGTTACAGCAGACGCTGGTTGTAACCAGGAGCAATGCCCAGCTAGCAAAGAGAGGGAAGTCCCTTCTCTCCAACAGTATCCTTTAAGTCCCAAGACTCTGGGAAAGCCAGCTGTATTATTAACAACTAATACGCTAAGGGAAAGGGGGGTGGAAACAAACGCATGGTAGAGCTGGAAAAACTGAAAGCTAAGATCCCTGGCCTGGTTTCTTCCAAGTCATTCCCACAGAAAACCGCAGATTCCTCCTCATCCCACACGCTGTAAAAGAGCCATTCTGATCTCTTGATCCTGCTCCGCATTTCCCAGCCATGAAGGTCATCAGAGAAAAAGCCAAGCCCTCTGCTGCAGCCCCTTCCAACATGGAGCACATCCGCCTTCACGGAGCTCAGCACCAGCTTCCCGGTCCCTGCTGGTGAGCAGAGGGGTCCATGAGGGTTACAAACCGCTCTCCTTTTACTACAGGAAGCATTCCACCCAAACAACTTTCATGCCAGGAATTACTTCGCCTTCCTTGATGAGCAACACGGTAAAACCCTCCTTGTGGCACCATTCATAAATCCTAAAAAGAACCAAGAACAAAAAGCACTTCCCTTTTCTGCATCATCCTGCTTCCCATCCCCAAACCCTCAGGCTTACAATCCCAAGGATTCCCAAGCAGAGGAACCCCATGCTCTCCCCACATCATCTTCTCCAAGCCTGCACCAGGGAATGCTCCTCTTTCTAGCTCTTGCTCAGCCGAATCACGTTCTCCTCTCATCCTCCCAGAGTTTCCCAGAACTCAAGTGCCAAGTACCCACTCTGCTTATCACTGTCCAAGACAAAGAGAAGACACAAAGCTTTATTTATTTCCCCCAATATAGGGAATTCCACAGAGCACACAGCAAAAACAAGGCTGTAATTTAGGGCTGGAGTATTTATTAATCAACCATTCCTTGTGGGCAGCACAGATGACATGTGGAAGCTTTTTTTAACGTGCTAGATAAGTCTGTTCTTTTTCCAGCAGAAAAATAAAGGTAATTGTCAGTCTGAGTCCAATAATCCTTGGCACAAAGTGGATTTGGGAGGGTGGTTTGGTTTTCAGGATGGGGGAGCTGCTGGTTTGCTTTTTATATACACTATTTGTACTGTCTAAAGTTCAACTAATCCTGAGAACAACTCTCCATCAATAGCCCCAGTTTACAGGACTGGTTACTCAGATCTCACTGACAGGCCGTGTCTCAGCAGCTCGTGGCACCACATTCAATTCATTTTCCGAGACAAAATAAGTTTCTCTCACAAATATGCATCAGAACACTGACACAAGCAGACTTACGCCAGATACAGGCCAGAGTAAAGTATCTGCCTGCAAAGTTCAATCTGACACCACATTTGATCCAAATGTGTGATTTTCAGGGTAGAGGAAGTGCCTTCAAGTAAAAGCACCGGCGACATTGTCCGCATGGATCACAGGTACAGACACACTGCTGAGGAGCTGAAACCTTCACTGAGGATAACTGAGCACTCGCTCCCTGTTAACACCGGGCACTTCGATGACCAGGGCAGAGATAAGAGCCTCACTTAGCACTGTTTTAATCTGACAGAAGAGACAAGTAAGTAATTCAGGGCACTGATTGCCTTTGGTAATCAAGGAACAAAACCGAAGCAGTTTTCAGATCAACACAAGAGAGCACTGAGCAAGAAGGGAAACTCTGGAGTTTCAGCCTGGAGGCTGCCTGTCAGCTTACGTGGTACTGAATGTCTCCAACCCAGGGCCTGAAGTCAGAGCAAAGTACACAGATTGAAAAGGGAAGTCTCAGTCCTGCACGAGGCCAAGATAGGCCTCGGAGATGCACATCTGAGCACCGAAAGGAACCCGGTTTAAACCAAGGTTTCCAGATACCAGCATCTCTTTTCCCTGTATCTAAAATGTCTGATGCATACGCTTGCGCTGCTTCCTCCTCTGACGGTTTTCTGGCCATCTCTCTTTCCAGCAAACAGGTAATTCTACACTTCTAAGGATAAGCATAATTCTGAAGCTCAATTTGCCTACTCCTCCAAAGAGCAAAGAGTTGTGACCCTGTTGAGCCTGACCAAGATCAGCACCTCAAAGTCTGTAACAAGTCCCTTGATTTCAGGGGGGAAAGAGACACAGCAGCGCTTACTCAAAGCAAGTCAAAATGTGCCCAGAGACACACAGGTTAGAGGCTCAAGCCTGTCCTCTATTAAAGCTCTATTGAATGTGAAATTCATAGTTCATCGTTTTCGATGCTTCAGCCACAAGTTTGGTTTTGACTGCTCCGTTGTTTGGGGTTTTTTTCCTTCTTAAGGCAGTAACACACCCAAGAACCCCCCATTCTCCCCTCTAATAAAGAATCCAAACAGCCCTACTTCTGAAATTAGCCAGCAACAAACGCACCCTCAGATCCATCAAAGAAATCATTTATACCAAAGGGAAAGTCACATAAACCAAAATAAACAGCCAGCCCATTGTGCAGAGCTGCCCTGCCACCGTTCCAACAACACAGACTCTATTGCAGGCCGCACTAAAACATCGCAAGCAAAATAAACGCAAGGTACAAACAAAACGCCATCGCCTCCTCTTTTGTTCCGAGGCACAATGCAGCAGGGGCAGGCGGGCCGGGGCTCCGCTCCCCCGGTGCGGGGCTGCACCCAACCGCCTCAAGGTCACGGCCGGTTCCGGTGAGGGGGCCGCGGGAGGCGGCGAGCGGAGCTGCGGGGCTGCCGTAGGTCCGGGACTGGCGGAAAAGCCGAGTGTAAAAGTTTATGAGCTCATCAGGATGGTTGTACCATTACATCAGAGGCAATTATAAATGGCCAAGAGCAGGAGATGGGGAGCCAATCAGATCACAGATAGGATGTCAACCTAAGACCAACTGTCTCCTGGCTTTGACAGAAGGATTTTACCTCCATAATTCAAATCCCAAACCAAACCGATCTGCACTCGCTGCTCCCATCGCCCAGCTCTGTACCGGCGCTCCCAGCCGCAGGCCCCGGCCAACGGCCCGCCGGGGAACATGGCCCCGCGCAGCCGGGCCGAACCGCGGCCACCCCACTGGACCCCGCTGGGCCCCGCCGAAGGGTGCGGGCCCCCCCCCGCCCCAGGGCCGGGGGGCTCCGAATGGAGCGGGGCGGCG
>JANRGW010041090.1:0-31919 GCA_024733675.1 Psilopsiagon aymara | reverse complement strand
ATAGGGATGCTGGGGAGGGACTTTTCATTAGGGACTGTAGTGAGAGGACAAGGGGTAATGGGTTCAAACTTAAACAGAGGAACTTTAGATTGGATATAAGGAATAAATTCTTTACTGTGAGGGTGGTGAGGCACTGGAATGGATTGACCAGGGAAGTTGTGAATGCTCCGTCGCTGGCGGTGTTCAAGTCCAGGTTGGACAGAGACTTGTTGATTTAGTGTGAGGAATCCGTGCCCATGGCAGGGGGTTTGGAATTAGATGATCTTCAGGTCCTTTCCAACCCTAACTATTATATGATTCTGTGATTCTATGCTTTATTTTTATCACTTATAATGCAACAAAATATTGCATTCTTTTTTTCTGGTTTCTGCATTTGGTCAAGTGAAACATGCGCTTACAGCCTAAAAAGAAAAATACTATTTCCAACTGAAGATCTGAAGTTGAAAGGGTTATGTCACCCTCTTAGACAGTATTCAAAAGCCATCTTTTTTTCATATCTGAGAGGTTTTATTTCCATTAACTCTAACTTGGATTTGTTTTTTTCAGTCTTCTGCTCCTAAAGTCACTGATTATCAGCTCTTGGTAGTCTCTCATAATGCTGCCTATATTTTTGTTTCTTCTCGTTTAACTTTGCTGTCTCCAGTACCACTGATTACGCCCTTGAGTTCTGTCCTGCTCTGGGTTTGTAAATGTGCACACAACTGGGTAGTTCTGAGCTTTTTGATCAGACCTCTAGAAACTTTCAGCTCTGCATTGATGTATTTCCTATCTATGCCATTGATGCTGTCCCTCAGGGCTTTTTTAAGTTCTATAACCCAGAGTGATATTTATTTGCTTGGCTAACTTAGTTTGTCTTCTGACTGTTTCCAGTGTGCCTTTTTTCTCCTTTGTTCCTGTTTCCATGTGCATCTCTCTGACATTTCCTTCTAGTTGTCCAGTCACCACTTCCACCTCAGAGAGACTGAAAATAGTTATTGCCCACTTTGCCATTTTTCTTTGATACAGGTGGAGTACATTCATTTTCTTATATTTTTCTTCTGAGTCCTCTGTGACCCCTAGAGATCTTTGATCTGTTTTAACCTTAGTTTCAGCTACAAAAATTTTAGGGAAGAGAGTTAACTAGTATGATCCTCGGTGTTATATGTATATTTTAGCTGCTATAGATGTAGCCAGGGTGGCCAGGCATGCTTGTACCATGATTCAGAATGCATCCCATAATACCCTATATATATACCTTCTTAATACCAAAATAGACTTTCTTTGTAGAAAAGGAATAAAAATATCTCTTTGTCTTGAGATAAGGGAGATCCCAGCCCACATGTAACCTTGCTCAGTGAAGATATGACAATACAATGCGATGAAAGAGCGGGACAGCGAGGAGGAAGGAAGGGTGAAGACGAGGGTCAGTAAATGAATCAGTCTAACAACTTCAAAGGAAAATCTGTTCTTTAGTACTTATTATTTAAACTGATATCTAGATGCCTACAAGTATTTTTTCTAGCCTTGCCATCTTTTACTATCTGGCATGCTGCATCTGCTGGACTGCATTGCATTGTCCTGTGTAATTACACTGTGTGATTTTCAGCATGGATATATACCCCACCATCTTTCCTGCATATGATAGCTGGAGGTAGGGGTCTGAAGAAATTAGAAGGTTGTTTAGAGTATTCAAGGAATGTGGTGGCTTCCCCATGAGTTTTAATCTTTAAACCAGATTATATCACAGTCTGAGCAGAGTGCTGCAGGTCAGACAGAGGCATGGCTTTGATTCTGAAATTACTGTGCTGAATTTCATTGTCTGTATCATGTAGAGAATGGCAGTAATTACCCTTTTTGACCTTAACATCTATTTAAATCAATAATGGGGGAAAGTAGTGCAACAGAAAACAGGAGACCCATCCAGATCACATCCTGGCAGCTCTTTCAAAAGCTCTTTCTCCATTCAGTAGCTGGAGCAGCAGCATGTAATTTTATAAAGATTTGCAAAGTTGTGAGCCAGCATAATAGAAATTTGCAGGGATTTCAGGATGTAAATTACAAGATTTAAAATTTATTGTCTATTTTACTTGGCTTTTCTGGTAGATTTTCAGAACAGAAATTAATTTAAGACACCAAAAGCACCATTTAAATACCTCAGTAATTTATTGAGTTGCTTATAAAGCTTCAGAGCCAAGTCTTAGTGTGTAAAAATTGGGCAGGAGCCAATGAAGCATTCAAGCCCCATTCTCCGTGACGTGCAGTTACATGTTTGAGCGTCAGGCATGACTGAGCACCCAGACCCAAACCCTCAGCCCTCCCCCCTGAGAAGCAGGACACGGAGGAGTGTCCTGCAGCTCTGTGCAGATCCCTCTGCCCTCATTTTGCTTTTGCCACTTGATACTGCTTCCCTTCTTCCCTCAGAAGATCATCAGAAGGATCATGTTTAACATTATTTCTTGCTGTTTTTTGACTATTGCTTTCTGTGGTCTAACCTGATTTTGTGTTATGGTGGCTGTTGCTGTATGAAAAGTGTGGGAAACATACTGCAAAATTATGTTTCAATTGTGCTTTGAAGAACTTGGTTACAGCATGTGGCTAAACTGGGGGGAGGTGGTATTTTGTCCTTGATACCGTCTTCTGAAAACGGAAACATTCTGTGGTTATAGTATAGTTCTGAGTTTCTCTAGCACCGATAGATACATTTTTTTTAAAGCAGAACTAAACAAGCCCTCAGAGTGTTTGACCACTGACCGAATTCAGGCTACGTGAAGGGCCGTGTGTCATTCTGGGAGATGTCAAAAAATTGTCTTGGAAGATGTAATTATGACTCAAAGTTCAGGATAAAAAGAAAGTAACTGAGAGTGGGGTTTTAACAATTAATTTTCCCAGACATCATGTTTTAAAGACAATTTCAGGCACAAATAGAGCTGTGGCTGCATCTGCAGCAGAAACACCTCAGAGTGTCCTTGTCTTCAGCAGCTGGCCATCCTTGAGCTGCATGGGCACAACTGGCCATGGGCCTTTTTCTGTACAGACAAGGAATCAAGCCACTTCTATTTTACATGGAATTAAAAAAAAAAAAAAAGGAGGAAGAGAGCGGGTGGCATTGTGCTGTGAAGAGACTACATTGCTGTTTCTCTGCTCTCAAGCTATTTAAAGAAGCAATTTTGCTGAAATACATGTCTGAAAGTGGAAGGGATACCTAGAGGTTCCTGAACACATTATAAAACAATCAGTCCATACCCACGTAGAAAAAGAGCTGAGATGTTTATGTGGAAAACAAATCGTGTCGAAGAGTGGAAGTGGAGTGGTTCTGCCTGGGTGGGTGGCCTTGTGAAGGAGGGGGAAGCACTAATTTAAAATGTGTTGACTCATAAAGCTTTTGACACTACCCCATATGGTATTTTCCTAAATAAACTAGGTAAATGTGGACTGGTTGAAACTGCTGTTATGTGGGTGAAGCGCCAGTTGGAAAACTGTAGTCAGAGAAAGCAAATATCAATATTTTCCTACCAAAGAGAGAGCACATGTCAGGAGGACCTCACGGGGTCCCAGTTCAGCATTACTCGGTTTATATTTTTGCAGCTTGCATGATGAAAAACAGAACGGGCATAAAGATACACCATACTGACACTGCAAGAGAGGTACCAGGGATTTTCCAGAGGGCATGACTGTAATTCAAAATGGTCCTGTAGATCAGGAAGAAATTAATAGGCAACTTTGAGCAATAGAAAATAGAGTAAAAGGGATGATTAATAAGAAGAGAATGACCCAACTAGACAAGACTATTGCTGAAAAGTGTCCAGGGAATTGTAGTGGATTAGGAGCTGAATGCAAATCGACAAACTTCCCACAAAAAAGAGAGATGATGTGATTGGGGTTGGTAGTTACATGAGCACCGTGTTTAGGACAGCTCAGAAAATTATTCAGTAGTGGTGGCTTCTACCCAATGTGCTGTCTGGACTTTTGGACTCCAGATGCTAGGGAGGCTGTAGACACATCACAAGTCCAAGAGCAGCTGATGGCGCTAACAGAGTATAAAAGTGTGTTAGGTGGAACAATTTAAACATGACGCTAGACATCTGCGTAATGTTCACCAGCAACATGGGTTGAGCAATATGGAGAGGTTTTGTTATTTCATGTTGCTTAAAATTATTTAACAAGTTCTATCCAAATTCATGATTGGCTTGGGCTGCTCCAAAATTGCCTTTTGACTACAAGTGATTAATTGGAGAAAAAAAAAAAAATAAAGAGTATGGGGAGTGCCAGAACTGAGTTTATCAAGGCCTGAGAGGAGAATTTGTTCTAATCAGCACAGGCAATTGTGAGTGTCCTTGGGAGTTGTAACTCAGTGGTTGGTGACCAAGATCTCTGCCATGGTTGTGTGGTGCTGCAGGGCTGGGTGAAGCTTGGGTCTATTGAAATGGCATTCAGAAAAGAGCCATGGGTGATGAAGGATGGAGCTGGGTTGTGTTGAACAGAGATGTTACAGGGCTTTTTCTCATCCAGTGAAATGAAATGCCTCAGAACAGTTTTAATACAGTGCTGATGAAGGGTATTTAAATAGTCTTCCAAAACACAGAGTGGACAGGATGCTGGGCCATCTAGTCTAGGTTATGCTTTGCCTAAAAAGGTTGGGCCGGATGATCCTTGAGTTCTCTTCCAACCTGGGATTCCAGGATTCTATGATTCTATGATCTCTGTCTCAGCCCAGGCAATCCCCAGCTCAGCACACACCTTGCTCAGTGTTCCCGGTTTGTGAGTGGCCAACAGGTCAATTCCTGCTTGTGAAGCAGGCCACGTGGCAGCAGAAGGCACCAGGAGCAGTTCAGGTATACTGATGTTGCTGAGATTGCACTTGCTTCATGTGGAAATGAGAAGATGTAGGCAGATGATGTTGCAGGTTTGGTGACATGCAACAGGGAGCATAGCTGGTGGGACGGGGAAGCAGAGGGATATGCCAAACAATTTGGTACCTAACTGAGACCAGCATGAAATAGATTTTTAAGATACAGGTATATATATCAGGTCTCTGATTTCCAGTCCTTTCAGTAGCACTGTCGTGTTTTGCTTTTGCTATCCACACTGCTGCTGAGCTGTAAATTAACAGGCTACAGCTGCTTTGAATGGGCACTAATTGCTACACAAACATTCAGTAGGTATTAAATGACAAAGTTTACAAAGAATTAAGCTTGTCCATAGTTACCTCAGGCTTTCCCAGAGGAGCTGAATTCAGTAAAAGGCAAGCCCTTTGGAAAAGAGAGTTAAAGGTGCGCGTCAGCATAACTTATATCCTGCTTGCTTTGAATAACAGTCGGCATTGCCATGAGGGCCCTGCTTTCGGGGACAAACTCTGTCGGCCTTCTGCATATAGAGTAGCACGTTCCGTCAGGCAGGTACTCGGACAGTGGATATGCATTTAATGCTTGGTTTTGAACCCTGAAATTTGTCTTTATGTGAGTTTTGCAGATCAGGATTACCTGCACTAGCTTTTGTATTTTAATCTTTCACTCTGTGAAAGCAACGTGTATGCTTACAAGATTTTTACAGTGCAAGCTACAGGATGATGCTAAGCCCTGCACTATCTCTTGCCCATTGCACTTAGATATATTCCTCAATGAGAAAATAACCTGTGTGCTGTAGTTGACATAGCCTGCCAAACACAGCTATGAATTCCTCCCAGATGCATCTACTTCTTTTGGTGACAGATCTATCAGGAACCGTGGGCTCCCTCCCCCTGCAGTGACTCTCTTTCTCCAGCTCCCTGATAGTCAAAAACGTGATCTAACTGTATCTTTACTGTTTCCATTATTTCATGTAGCTGCAGCTAACAAAGTGAAGCAGCCAGAATACAGGCAGGGGATTCCTACTGTCTCAGTGCCATCCTGGCAGGAGACAGAGAGGAGATTGTCAGCGTGCACCTTAATTCTGCATTTTGTCATTTTCTGAGGTTTGGAGGCTGCTGGGTGATGTTCTGGGGGCTGGGCTACCGCGAGGCAAGCTTATCCTGTTCAGAAATGTGACTGGAAAATCAGATATGCGCTAGGAACAGTGCTCAGATTCACGTTAATTTAATCTGACTCTTATTTTTCTTCCAAAACCAGGAATGCTAATCATTATTAAAGCTGTCACCATTTTGAGTTAAAAATGTGGTCATTCCTGCTGCACTTTTTCATTTTCAAAAAAGCATGTGTACTAGGGTATGATGAAAAAGGTCTTGGAATCTTAATTGTTGTGGTTGCAGCAATGTGCCTGCTATAAAGCATATCTAAAATAAAGCTTTTCAGCACTTGCCAGTAGTGAGGCTTCACAAAGTGTAGATTGCTTAAAAATTCTTCTGTGTGGTGGTTAATGTTAAGTCTCCTTCTTATTACAAACCCATTATTACAAAGGTTGCTCATTACCCGGAGGGGTGAATGTGGGTAATTCCAATTTGCCTTTTTTTTATAAGGTCTTATTCTGCTTCTGGCAGACTTCTCTGACATGTTGCTGCACATAACAGAGAAGAAAAAGAGGTTGTATGTCTAAAAAATGAGGATTCTGTTTTCATAGTAGAAGTGTATTGATGCTGAAAGCAATAAATGCCATGTTTATTAGAGCTCCGAAACAAATACTTCCTGAACATGTGTAGAGAAGGAATAAACTGCAGTTTATCAAATGAAAGAGCAGCTTGAATACCTGACATAGAAATGAAAAATGGAATTTCCTGTATGCTTGCATTTTAGGAAGAAATGCATATTATGCTAAGTTAACAGTGATATATGTTCAAGAATCATTGTTTAGGTGGAAATCTGGTCTCACATCTGCCTGAGACTTTTCCACTCCCAGCAGAGAGTAGTACTTTCTCTACACGTGCACTATTTCGTGTGGTGGAAAGGCAGACTGGAATACTGGAGGCAAAACCTCCCCTGAATGGGGGGGAAATCTGGGATAGAATTGGTGTATTGCTCCTTTGGGCTGGAGAAGACAATGTAGCTGCTTTTGTGTGTGGTGCATGGGATAAAAAAAGGGGCAATTTTGGTTTATTCTCTCAGGGGTTTTGAGATGCTGCTGTCATAAGCAGGGTATAAATCGGCATATTTTAATCCGGCCACATAGACAAATAGTTATTTATGTGGGATTACTTCTGACAGGTATTTCTTGCATTCAGTTTCTATTCATAGGAATATTCATAACTATAGTAACTTTATTTTTATGAGTCCTCAAAAAAAACAACCCAAAAATACTGAGCCATTCAATGAATCCCCACTGGAGGTTAGTTCTGTTGATACCAACCACTGATTTTTTTAGGGTTTTTTATCCCCTTCCTCGTATTTTTGTTTGATGGACCTGTTTTATAAGAGAAAGAGAAGAGGCTGGAAACTTTCATTTCTCTTTTTGACATGGTTTGGGGGATTTTCAGAGCTGTTTGCTGGCAGTGAAAAGGTAAGTTCCATTGGGGCCAGGGCTCCATCCCCAAGCCATGTGGCTATGGCCAGCCTGTTCCCCTGTTCCCTGAAGACAGCTTGTCCTGGTGGAAATGTTGTAGGCTGCTTGATGCTTTTGATCGCATTGCTCAGGGCGATCCCACTCTCCCAGAGTGACAGCAGGCTCAGGGAAGCTCCACAGCTGTATTCATTGCATATTTAGGTACCCAAATGTGTCTCCAGTCTGTGTTTTAATCATTAACTGCAGAAGGTGTCCTTTTCATGTGACTTATGGAAACATATTTCCATTTTTAATTACTCATCTGTTTGCTTTAATCTTTAACTGTTTCGTTAACGTTCATTAATTATTTGCTTTGTATTTATGTTCTGTTTGCTTTCTTTTGCCCTCATTGCCACTAGGTTACAGTGCAACCTGGATGCTGCCAGCCGGTTAGCGGACGAGCATGCACTGATAGCCACCTACGTGACCCGGCTGCAGAGCGGTGCACGGTTAGTGTTAGGAGAGTGTTCTGGGAGCAGTGATGGGTACAGTAATGCTGCTTCCTCTGGGGAGGGATGTTCCAGTCAAAGATATTTAGCCTCAATTGGCAAATAGAAGGAAAAGTATTTAGTATTCTCTAAAATCTGCTGAAAATACACAAACACATATGCACACACACACAGACCCCATCAGATAGGAAGTCTGAACTGGTGTCCATTCCCACCCTGTGTTCACAATATACAGAATCCCTTCCATGGACTGATTAACATCATCCCAAACAGGTTAGAATTTTCTTCTCCATAACCAGTCTGGAATCTCATTTCACCAGCAGAAAACTGGTTTCCACCTCAATTTTTTTCACAGCCACCTCATGCCCATTAATTCTTGTGCCAACATTGTCCTATAACTCTACCTGTTCTTTCTGTTTACTGCTTTTACCTCTCCACCCCAAATACAGTCACAAATAGATGTCCCATCTTCTCACAGTATTTGTTATTTGAACTAACAAGCAAGCGCTTTCAATCCCATCAACATGACCTGTTGAATATGGCATTTCTGTCTGTGCCTCTCCAAAAGAAGTTAATGGATTGAAAGAAGTAGTTTCTTTTTTCTTAGTTTTAGTACTTGTGCACGTTTGTATTTCCTGTCTGTGTCTATGTAGAGAAATTTTACCCTAAAGCCCCAAAACGCAGCTCTCCCATTTCATCACAGGACATAGCTAAGAGATTTTCCATATTCCACATTTGGACCTAATTAAATTATGCCTTTGCAGAGCCAAAGCTGTACTGAAAAGGAAAATGAGGTTCAGTGATCTGGAGGCTATGTGTAAAGGCCTTTATCCATGTTGTCATCCTCTGGATAATACTTTGAGAGGCCTATTTCATCACTGCAGTGTAAAAATTTGTATTCCCCTCTACATGGCAAAGTGCATTCTGTCTGTCTAGGTCTCTGGGGAAAATTAGATTTCTTCTTGGTAGTGAATCACTGTTATCTACTATCACCTCCTATGAACTGAAAGCCCATTATATATTGTCCACAAGGCAATAAAAAATAAGGAATTCCATACTCTCACCTTCACTCAATTACTGTAGCCATAGGATTTTGAGATACAAAGGGGTGCATTTTCAAGAGTATATGACAGATTGAAATAGTGTATGTAGCTCATAGCTGCCAAGTTACAACCAGTTGGAGTAGAGATGCTCAGCCTTTTAGGTCCTTAAATTTAATGAAGTCAGTTGGTACTATTACAAGAGTAACAGCATACTCCTTGGAGGAGCCAAACATGAAGAAGATAAGCACCTCCCATATAAAGACAGGCCAAGAAAGTTGGGGTTGTTCAGCCTGGAGAAGAGAAGGCTGTGTGGAGACCTCATAGCAGCCTTCCAGTATCTGAAGGGGGCCTATAGGGATGCTGGGGAGGGACTCTTAATTAGGGAATGTGGTGATAGGACAAGGGGTAATGGATTCAGACTTAAACAGGGGAAGTTTAGATTGGATATGATGAAGAAATTCTTTACTGTAAGGGTGGTGAGGAACTGGAATGGGTTGCCCAGGGAAGTTGTGAATGCTCCGTCGCTGGCGGTGTTCAAGGCCAGGTTGGACAGAGCCTTGGGTATCATGATTTAGTGGGAGGTGTCTCTGCCCATGGCAGGGGGGCTGGAACTAGATGATCGTAATGTCCTTTCCAACCCTAACTATCCTATGATTCTGTGATTCAATGTGCATGGGAGTGTCTTCGAAGTCAGCACAAGAAGCTGATGAATTCTGTGCTCCATTGTCACTTCTTTTGATCTTCACCCCTCACTGCCCCAAAAATCTGGTATAACAGTTTATCTGTCTGCTTTTGACAGGTTGTGTGGAGATTCGAAGTACACTCCAGCCAGCTGTCACAGACTGTCTCTAAGATAACAGTAAATCTCATTTACAGACAGGTTTTCCTGTAATAACCGTCACTTTGCTTCCCCTCTTCTGTTCTCCTACTTCATCTGCTCTGGGCTGCTGCTCAAGATAAGGTATAGGACTGCAGTTCTGGCCCAGTTGCTGTTTATGCGCTCCTTGCAGCCCCTCTCCTGCCAGGGCAGCATAGCCATCAGGACCCAAAAAGACCTTTACAGCATCTTCTCTGTCATCTCACACCCGTCTCCAGGCATTTCGACATTTAAAAGGCTTTTAGGCAATGTCCTAGGCTTTAGCTTCTGGTCAGCCCTGAAGCGGTCAGTTGGGCTAGATGATTGTTGTAGGTCCCTTCCAACTGAAATAGACTATCCTATCCTATCCTATCCTATCCTATCCTATCCTATCCATATAATTTTGGTTGGAAGAGACCTTAAAAGCTCATCCAGTTCCAAACCCTGCCAACTAGACCAGGTTGTTCAAAGCCCTGTCCATCCTGCCCTTGAGCACTGCCAGGGATGGGGCAGCCACAGCTTCTCTGGGCAGCCTGTGCCAGAGCCTCAGCACCCTCAGTGTAAACAATTTCTTACATCTAGTCTGAATCACTCATCTTTCAGTTTAAAGCCATTACCCTTCTTCATCCCTGTGCTAAACTGCTGAACCCAATAACTTACTTCTCTAAAGATACAACCTTCAGAGAACACTGTGGTGGGGAAGCCACTCATTTCATTGGCGGTCTGTCCCAGTGGTAAATTATGATGACTCTCAAAGGAGAGCCCTATTACAAATCTCAACTTCTCTTTCTTCCACTGCCAGTCACTGATTTTGTGTATGCTTAACTTTTGCTCTTTATCACTCAGTATCCTTTCACATCTTTCAACCAAACTTCGAGACCCTTTAAGCCATGACTAGCTAAGCTAGTTTCCTAAGATTTTTCATCATATTAAATATTTAATTCATTGTTGTCCTCCAACCAAGAAGTCCATCCAAACTACATAAGGAATATAGCAAACAGAACTCAGCAGACTTCATTTATTTCATGATAATATACTTTTCTTTTTTTTTTACCTACTGTGTTATAGTGGCAATAAGCCAAATTGGTTAAGTGCTTTTCAAAGAAATAATGGAAAATCCCCACCCTAAAGGATGGGCTGCAGGCAGACAGCTGCTGAGTGCAGCAGGTGACACCGTATACCGTTTGAAAGCTTACAGAGCTGATAAGTTGTGCTTTATTGCTTGGACAGTCATTTGTTACATGTTTTTTAAGCTCAACATTCATAACGTACATTCCACATCATTTAGCAAGCCTGCTTTTCCCCTGGCCCCATGAGGCCTCTGTTGCAGCTCCACTTTTCACCACAAAAATGAAGTAGCCCTACCTGGAGTGTCAGCATTTTTGTGTATTCTGCACTTCTGACAGAAGACAGCTGGCCACAGGATTTGTGTAGTTTACTTTTGGTCAGTTGATCTAGGTGGATGGATGGGTGGTTAGCTGCTTGACTGGTTTGATTTGGTTTCCTTTAAATTCCTGACTCTCTGGAACTGCACTTGTCTGCAGCACTCCTGGTTTTAAAAGAGAATGAAAGGAAAAAATCACTTTTCTTGAAGATACTCTGTCCCCGGGATCCTTACTCTTGGCTCACCATCAGTTGACACCTGGGCCATGTGGCCCTTCAGGTCAGTGCTGAAGAGTCAGCCATGCCTTCTCTTGCTGTCCTCTGATACTTCTCAGCATCATGAATTCCTAAGCAGTTTTGGAAGGTGCTTAAGATCTCAAACCTCCCCCCATGATGTATCATCTCTTACATCCTTTACTGACTGCCCATCATTAGCCAATACTTTGGTTGTCCAACCTCTTTTTTGCGTTAGTGTTTGACAACAGAGCACCGGCTTTCTCTCTGCAGACTGCATTCACCCTCATTTTGATGGGCACAGTTTCATGACAGCCTCAGGCTGACCAAAGTGCAGGGTGCTGGTTTTTAGCTTCTCCCCTGCCCCATTCATCCTGCCAGCGCACCCGCTCTCACCACTCTGTTTATGCAGCCGCCTGCTGAGCTGGCTCAGGGAACAGCCCTGGCAAAAAAAAAGCTATTGTTTTGTCCGGTCACTCTTAAGCCAATTCGATTTCTTTTGCTGGCTCATCACATTGCCCTGACATCTCTGCCAGTGCAGCAGAGGAGGGCAGAGGCTGAAAGCATCCCTTTCATGCCTGCACACATTGTGTTAGATCAGAGTGACTGCAGCAGCGATGCTTCCTGCACGCGTTCATTACATTGTCTCAGACATTTCCATTGACACTTGAAAATCAGCATCACTTTGCCCTCTCCCTCTCCCCTCAGGGTGCTCATGTTCTGTTTCTCCCAACAGTCTGGTTCTGTCTCATTTTCTCAGTGCCTCTGCAACAGCCCTGGGATGGCCCAAGATTGATGCTTCCTTGTGTATGTCAAAGCCTCCCCTTGCCAGATCCTTCCGTCTGCATTACCTATATGCTATGGTCTGCATCTCCAAAGGAAGAAGTGGGAGTGCTCAGGAGATGACTGACTAATCAGTGCTGTATAAGTAGCACAATACCCGGTGCAGTATTTTTAAGAGTGCAATGTCTATAATATTACCTTATTATCGTAATTCTGCTGTGAAGATCTCTGAGCTCTCACTCACATACTGTTCTCCCTTCTGAGCTCTGGCCTTAAGCTGGGCTTATTCTTTCCCTTTGCTGCCTTTCCTGTTCTCCTTGAACCGCTGTCCTCATATCTGTGTGTTGGCTGTTGCTCCTGGACCATTCTGCACAGGTAGCTTTGGATAACGCAGGGGCTTGCTCAGGCAGGGGAAGGTTCGCAGTCTGCAGGGCTGCTGTTGTCCAAAAGGACAGGGAGCTCCACGGAACGCCACTCACGGGAGCGTTTTCAGGGTGGGAATCTTTTGCAATGTCTCCACAGAAATTAAAACTGCAAAGTGAGTTTTCCTTCATGAAGCGATGTAAAGAATTCTGAGTATTTTTTAGACTGCATTTTATGCCCTCTGTTCACCCAGCAGCTGTGGGCTGCAGTAGTGGTTCATCTGTTCAGACTGGCTTATATTAAAGAATATGCAGGAGGGCCAGGAGATGTACTGAAATTCCATTTCGTATCCATCTGTGAAAGATTTTTAATTGCAAAGGTATTTTTTTTATATTATTATTATTATTTTAACTACAGATTTTCTTCAAGAAAGTTCCAGGATTTGGAAAAGGTATTAGGAAATGCCAGATTATGGAAAGGGCAGAAGGGATGGATGATTTGCATTCCTATAAAAACAGAAAAAAACCACTTTAACAGACAAAATTGCAGAGGAAGGCTAAACAAAACCAATGCCAGATTCAGAACATGGCGTTGGAAAGATTGTCCTTCAACAAAATAAAGCAATGAGAAAATGAATTATTACGAAGGTGTGTGAGAAGTTCAAGCCAGGTGTAAAACCTCTGAGTTTTCTTCTCTTCAATCTGTTTTCCATTGTTTTAGCTCACCTTTCACCAGTTCTTCCTGTTGCTCTGTTCAGTTGAGTATCTTCAAGTCTTAATCCAGCAGGCTGAACGCAGGAACATAGCAGTGCTGTTTATGCTCATTGTAGACCCATCTGTGTAAACTGTAGTCATATGTCTATTAAATACAGTTTGATGTTTCTACATCATCTCAAACTCATCATCTGGCAAACTTTCAGAGTCTTAACAGCTATCAAGTTGTTAAATCTGGTGTAGCAAAAAAAGAAATTAAATCTACATTTTAAAAATAAACATAATGCAATGCAGATTTGGTTCTTTAAATAAGATAAACATAAATCTGAAATTTGAATAATGTAAACATAAATCTGTGAAATTAAGCTTAAAGAAATGTAAATTATCTTGTGAAGTGGTAATAAAAATAGCTTTTGCAGAGCACTGGGTGTGTATCTCTTTTCCTTTGCTGCTGCTTGTGGTGTGATTCTGGCCCCAAATTTTGCTGCAGGCACACATGGGTACGGCATTGCGTTATTTACAGTGGCCAATGTGGTATTTGTGAGCCCCACCTGAAACATCATGCATAGCATGAGGCTGTGTTGCAACAAGAAACACATTGCTCATTTCCACATTAAACCTGGTTGTTTTCAGTTAATAAGGTTGGTTTATATAACTAATTCCCTATTAAAGGAAGACCATGGTGAGAAATTTTTGTGCAGCAGCTAGACAACAAGCAACTATTGAATAGTTTGGTTAGATGTTGACTTAAAAAGTTGTATTTCATTTGGCTGATTCTCTGTGGGAAGGCCACTGTGCACCAAAACTGAGCTGGTCATGGATCTTAGTGTTGGCTGGTTTCAGTTAATACACCCTGAAAAGTATCATTTGTTCCCTCGTGTGTGTATAGTTTTAAAGATAATTATTTGTGATTTTTAGAAACTGATGAGACATTAGATGCGTTGACCAGACTAGGGTAGTGATTAAAATGCACAGAGGAGATGATGCTTATGTTAAAGGTGAGAGATCCCTGTGCTGCCTTTCACTTCCTAATCCTGGGGATCTGCCCCATTTACTGTCTTTCCTTTTTCTGTTTCAGAATTCAGTGTCCCTTTTTTGCCTCTCTGCATGATGCTGTCACTACTTCCGCTGATCATTTCAGATATTTTTTAATGCCTCTTTCAGCAACATTTCCAAGACAGCTCTGCTGCAGCCTGTCAGCTTGAGGCAGTGTGAATCAGAGGGAACTCTTTCATCCTCAGCTATGTGAGGTGTGAAAGGCCAAGTCTCACATCACCACATCTTGTACATTCAGGTGTTGTAAGATGGTAGTAAGTCAGGTGCAAGTCAGGCTGACTTACAAAGTGCTCTTTGCATTTAAGTTGATGTTGTTCAGTGATAGAGTCCATTGTTTTTAGGTCAGCATGGTTCCTCTGTTCTTCCTTCTGGAAATCATCCTGACTCTGATGCATGTCGTCCTGCATCTCCTGTGGACAAAGCTTTTCTCCATCATTCAGCTATTTGCCCCTTTTTGCCTTGAATAAACCAAAAGGGTTTGCAGAAAAGCTCCTCAGAAACAAATTCAGTTTGTTCCTACTGATGTGCATTTATGAACTGTTGAAAACAAGTTATTTTAATCATTTGAAACTGGCATCTGTGAATCCTAGAGAAAATACAACTAGGCAGAAGTGGAATGAAAAGGGGAATAGTCTACATTATTTCCAGTGTGACTCTTTTTATTTCTCATCTCTGACTCTTTGCAATAATACATCCTTTTCTCTGTCATCCTCCGGTGTGAGTAATGCCTGGAGGCGGCAAATACTGATGGGGTGTTTTGGGTTTTCCTTGGCAGTGTCCTGGACAGCCCCGGCAGGCTGGATGAGGAGCACAGGCTGATCGCCAGATACGCCGCCCGGCTGGCTGCTGAAGCTGGAAATGCAGTAAGTGAATATTCATCCCTCTTTACCAGCCATGGAATACGGAAGGTGTTTTCAGAGTCTAATTAGTAGTTTAATGCTAATAGCTGAGTGAAATTGTAATTTTTTTGTTTCTTCAGCTGATGTGAGGGAGCAGGACGTGTTCCTTGTTTTCAGCAGAAATACTGCAGTCACAGGCGGCGGGGGAAGAGCAGGGAAGTGGGAAACAACACCACAAATTATCAGAAATGAGGTCAGAGGAGAATAAGCAGATTAGTCCTACTTAGTCTAGAGAAGAATAAATACATAGATTCCCAAGGAAAACAAATTGTGGAACAAACATTATGGAAGATATTTATTCCAGAAGGAAGAAGCCTGAGAGGGTAAAAGGAAGGTATTTTTGATGTTTGCAGTCCCTTATAATAGAAGAAACTAAGGGAAACAACCAGCCAATTTTAAATTGGTAACAATAAATACTGCTTAACAGCAAATTGCTAAAGGAGATCATGACGATTAAGAATTTACTGAAATTCCACAGGATAATTGTAGTCTAGCTGGGTAACGAAGTACCCGCCTTTGCTGTTTTACCCGTATGAAAGGAGAGCAGTATTTGCAGAAACAATTTCCTGTGTCACCAAGTGGCAGTGGATCTCCCTCAAGTCACAGCAGCTGTTTTGCAACACTTCCACTGAGTATGCCACTTAGAAGCAGCTTGGCTTAGCACAGACTCCAAAAACTGGCTCCTCTTTCTGTCTGACAAAGGTGCACATCCTTAGGCCTCCTGTAACGGCTTGGGACAGGCTTCACTGGAATTTCTTCCTTATATCTAATGTGAACTTCCCCATTTAAGTTTGAACCCATTACCCCTTGTCTTACCACTACAATCCCTGATGAAGAGTCTCTTTCCAGCATCCTTGTAGACCCCCTTCAGATACTGGAAGGCTGCTACAAAGTCACCACTCTTCCACAGTATGTGAATTGTAATAGGGAAATGTTTGTTTCTTTGCAAGAAGTGATAGGACGAGGAGAAATGGCCTCAAGTTGCAATAGGGGAGGTTTAGGTTGGATATCAGGAAGAATTTCCTCACTGGAAATGTTGTCAAGCATTGGAACAGACTGCCCAGGGAATTTGTGGAGTCACCATCCCTGGAGGGATTTAAAAGATGTGTAGATGTGGCACGAACATGGTTCAGTGGTGGGCTTGGCATTGTTAGGTTTATGGTTGGACTCAATGATCTTAAAGGTCTTTTCCAACCTAAAAAATTCCATGATTCTGTGATACTGCAAAATTGTAATTTTCTGTGTACTATTTCAGATAGAGTCCTTGTCTTCCACCACTGCCAGCAGTAGCAGTGATCTCTCCAAGGCATCTTACCGCTGTGGCAGAGCATGTGTCCTGCCACATGTTAGCATGGCTAGAGACACATCTTCATATCAGTGTCCTTGTTCCCCTTTTCATTACATATTTGTCATATAAATACTTTCATGTCCTTTCCTGCAAGGTAGGCTTATGCCTCCTCATGGTTTCTTTCATGTGTGTGTTCTGCCAATAATCTGACTTTGTCATATGGACGTGACCAGATTATTTCCCTTTTGTAAAACTTTAATAAAAAAGAATTACATTTTTTAAACATTTTTAACTGTCAGTTCCCATTATCTCTGTCAAATAGTATATTTGCATTTCTGAAGCTATTTAGTTCACTAGGGACTATGTTCATGTTGAAATAGTAAAGCAATGCAGTGCAAACTTCCTGGCTTAGATGGAAAAGGAGGGGATTTCTGTGTAATCTTCATACAAGGTTGAAGTCATTGAGACAGTAATTGCTGAATCACTTTTGCTCTGAAAGATAGTGGAAGAACCCTTACTCATTACTTGGCTTTTTCTGGTAGTAGTAAAGAAGTATTGTGAAAACTGAAGAGTCACAATATTGGTTCTGAACAAACCCAATCTTTTAAAAATCTGTAAATTGCCTCAGCCTGTTTCTGCTACTTTGTACTTCTGAAAGAAGTCAAAAATGAAGCAACTTTTTGGGTGTAAAGAAAGGAGCATTTACAGTTTATTGAGACTTTTCAAAGACCTGCAGCAAATTACTGCTTTCTTTTCATCCAAATAAGTTACATCACAGGGTAGATGTCAAAACGCTGCCAGGAATTGAAGTATGTTAGAAAAAGGAGGTAAGAGTAATAATAGTGTGTTTCCACTGCAACCAAAGCTTAACAGCAAGGAATCCAAAAGTTATTTCCTGGGTCCGATGTTTGTTCACCATCCAGAAATACTAATCAGCTGAAATGGATATATTTTTCATATTCTAAAGGAATTAGAGTTTAAGTGCTCTGCTTCATGGCAGGTTCTAATTATTTCTTGCCAACAGGAGATCTTCCTTCCCTAGCCAGCAGTTTGTATGAGTAGTGGCCAAGTTGGCCATTGCAGCTTGGTGGAGGAACATCCTGCTGAGCTTTGGGATGGCGTGCTGGGTCTGCAGGGCTTACTTCTGAGGAAATGGAATAGCTGAGATTTGTCAGACACAGTTGTGGTTTTTTAATACTCTTCTTGCAACACTGAAATAAGGAGACAGGAGTAAATTAGAGGCTGAGAAATTCCAAACCAAAAAAATTAAAAGGAAAAAAAGGAACATTTGTTTCTTCTCATACAGAATTAAAATAGGGAACATCAAATGAAAATCCCAATATAATAAACATCTCAGAGATCCAGTAGGAGAAAGATGCTCATTGAATATATGGTAGCCAGGCTACCAGCTTTACAGTAGTGACACAGTAGGATGTGCAGGCAAGGGAATGGTGTACATAACTGAAATACACGGTGTAACAGCATAAAGATATCACAGAAAAAAAGAACTTGTGGGTTGAAATTCCAAATTCTTAGTAATTAAATACCAACTGCCTGATTACCTGGTGGCATTGACCAGAAAATATTAAGTGAGATAAGACAAGCTGCAAATTTAGGACAGGTAAGTAACAGTGGGAGATTTCAGCTGCCCACATAGAGACTAAACATACACCTTTTCAGAGGGAAATTCAGAAACACTTTGGATTGCAATAAATGAAGCTGCTTTGAGCAACTAGTTTTAGAATCCACGGAAAGATGCACTCCTGGATTTGGTCCAGAGTGGTACATCAGGATGAGTTTCAGTGGGGTTAACTGTGCTAGCTGGTCTGTGGTGGTAACTATCACATACTTTGCTTTAACAGTAGGAGAGGGCATACCAAGTAAATCCGGTACACAGATATTAATTCAAGAAAGGGAACTGTGTAAAAACTATTAGAAGAAATCCTAAAAGCGTCAGTCCAAAAAGCAGGAAGCCCATGAGCTGCCTGGAGGCTGTTAAAAATCCTGTATTAGAAGCTCAGGAAATCCGTATCGCTGGCTGTGGGAAGTGATCCTCTGTTCAGAGCTGGTGAGGCCACGTCAGCGGTACTGTCTGGTGTGGGGCTCTGCAGTGCAAGAAGGACATGGGCATACTGGAGCAAGGGCAGGAGAGACACTAAGATGGTTGGTGCCTGTAATACACGCCGTACAAGGAGAGGCTGAGAGAGGTGGGTATGTTCAGGATGGAGAAGAGAAAGCAAAGGAGGATCTTGCTGCTGCCTGCTGCTGCCTGATGAGCCAGACATATTAGGGACCTGTTGCACAGCCAAGGTCATCCCACCAGAAGTGCACAGTGAAAGGACAACAGAAACAGGAGTTGCACAAAAGGAAATTCCAACTATAAATTAAGAAAAAAAAATTCACCATTATAGTCAGATATTGTTGTCCAAGGGGTTGTCCAGAGAAGAACTGGAATCTTCCTCCTTGGAGACATTCAGAGCTCAGCTAGACAAGTTCTTGAGCAACCTGCTCTGAATTGGCATGTGGACTAGAAATCTCCAGAGGCTCCTTCTCATCTGTATTTTTTTCTGTGAACTTGGACCTTAATAAAAGTGTAGAATGGAAACAAGAACCATGAAGTTGTTATGGAATGTTTGTCAGTGGAGATCTTAAAACCAAGATAGACTACTATCTGCTGGGGATACTTGAGAGAGGTTGATGTGAACAAGATAATTTCTTGATGTCCTCTCCAGCCCTACCTCTGAGATCTAACATGATTTATTTTTTAACATGCTCTAACTGCTAGAAATTTAGACAGTCCCAGATGCAGACTGTTCATACCACAACGGCCTAATGCAAAGTTTCTTACTCTTTTCTTTGAAGCAATTGGCAGTGGTCATTACTGGAAATTTACGCTGGGCTGTGAGGCAATGGATCTGACTCAGTCCATCAGTTTTTACTTTTTCTCAAATTAGGTAGAATGTTAGAACTGCCTCCTGCAGGCTTGTTACTATAATAAATGTCACTTGTCATATGCATTATTTTTTAGAGAAAATGCCTTTGCTTGAAGTCTTGGGACAAAATAATTTGAGGCAGATCTCAGAGTTAATTCTTGAAATCCAAGTCTGTTTCTTCTTAAAGAAGAAAAATCAATGGGGAGGGAGGAGGAGAAAGGAAAATACATCATTTGTCTCTTGATACATGCAAGTTACTCAGTAGTGCACCAGAGGCTGATGGCATGCAACCAGCGCAATTACGCACTTCTAGACAGCAGCTGAGCCTGTGTTCACTCAAACAAGCCCTGACTGGGCCACTCTTGTTTTCTTCAAGCCATTCTTCAGAAGACAAAATCCCTTTTATTCAATTTAAGTTGCTCAGGGCTATGCATGGCTTGCTGGTTTGGTCACAGCAGAGTGCTGTGCATTAAAATAACTGTTGGCTGCCTCCACCAGTCCGGTTAGTTAGAAAGCGTAAGAGGGAAAAGCAGAAGGCAACCAGATGAATCAAGAGAAGAAATTCATGGAAAACAAACCAAATTTTGTTTTCCCAACTTCCAAGTTCACAACTCCATCTGTTTGTCTCCCTCTGCTGATTTGTTCAGATTATCGGTCAGAAGTAAGAAATAATCTCATATTTCTAACAAATCCTCACATTTTTGATAGAAGCAGGGACTGGAAATGATCTCCTGTGTCCCCATCCCCTACTGTCCCTTATAAAATCCCTTCCACATGTGCATCAGATGCTGCCTCAATACTGCCCTAAGTATATTACTGAATATTGGTAATCCTATGTATAAAGTGATTGCATACTTTTAAGGGGTTATTACATGTCTTTTAGGTGAATATATATGTATACAGTTATGTATATAAATATAAAGCAACCCTAGGTCCGCTGTTGTCAGTGTCCTACACACCACCTCCCTTTCTCCAAGCCGGTATCTCCTTTATCTCCTCTCCCACCTGCTCTACCTCAGCTCTTTTTTTTCCCCCATTTTCTTCTACTAGCACACTTCCAGATCCTCCTGAGTTTCTGCTGATACACCTGGGCAGGTTGGTATCTGATCTGTGAGCCAGATGTGCCTGCTGCTTCCAGTGACTTCTGATGGAGATGACCCTCCATGGCAGGCAGGAGCACTTGGCAGGAACAGAGGTCCACAGGGACTGTGCTCTCCTGACAGGACTCTGCTGACCTGTGCAACCTTGATGCTGGGAAGAGCATAAGCACCTAGATAAGATAATACTCAATTACGGATGAGTGGATAATTAGGTTGAGTTATGTGGGTGAGTTACGGTAATTAGGTTCTTGCCCACTTTGCTTTTCTTTGAAAACTATGTGGTTGCTTTTCTTCCCTCAACATTAAGCACTGCTAAAAGCCTGACATCATCTGATCTTGTTAAAGCTACCTACAACCTAAATAATATTTGTAGTATTTCTTTCATGTAACTTTTCTTTCAGGCTTCAGGCATTATTTAATAAATATTTTTAAATTTTAAAAGAACAAGTAAACCAGGTGTAGTAATTTTGAAGGCCTGACATCTTATGCTGTTGACTCCCACAAGGTCTTTGTGCTCTGTTTGTAGCAGGAAGTCTTTGCAAGACTTGAGTAGAAAGGGGCTATGTCACTGGTGTTCAGGGCTGCTGAGCAGGTGGGGAGCTGAACCTGCTAGGCTTTTTAAAGAAAGGAATGACAGTAATAAATCTTGAAAGGCAAAGTCATTCCTACCTGTCCAGTAAGATGGAGTGCAAACATAGGAGCACTGACTAGTAAATGAATGGCTTGGGTTGTTGGGGATTTTTTCTTTTAAGTGCTGAGGTTTTAAGAACCACATATATCTTCACAGAAAGGACATATGCCTCTCATCAGGGTAAATAGTAGCATGCAAATGCTCTAATGAATTCTTGTCTCCCTGAATTTATGAGAATAGCATTTGGCATTGCAATCCTGTACTATATACTCAAAAGTCATCCAAAGGTGGTAACAGTAACGATTTGGTGCTAATAAAATGCTGGGTAGAAACAGGAGCAGTGACTGCAGTTAGGTGTCCTTCCATGTGTTCTGGAGTTCATTCACTAAAGCCATTCATTGGGCTGTCCTTCCAATGTCCAACTTGAAGCCCAGAGTGGTATTTGCACATTTGAATGATACCTCACACTTTAGAATTATTAAATAATTGTATCTAGAAGATGCTTTTGAAATATTTGCATCCACAAGAGGTAATGCAGTACCCATATGGTATTCATTTGAAACTCTTACATCAATAGCAGGCCCCACACCATGTCCAGTTTCTCAGTAATTCTTGAAAATCCCTTTAAGTAATACTTCCTCTCATAAAACCTGGTGTTTTAAGAAGAGATGGCTGTGGGCATCGTGGGATCACTTCAAATGATGAGCCAGGGTTCATTAAACTGACTTCTCTGTAAAGCAGACTGCAGTCATTTAGGCTTGAGAAAGGTAGTGACAAAGTTTTCTAGATCCAGGTGTCCACTGTAAACTCTTCCATGATGATGATGTATTTTTCTTATGTGGGCTACGGTAAGATACTTGCCTGTCACAGAGAAAACAGATCTCACAACTAGGTTGTAAAGGAATTTGGGGGATTATTGGTGGATGGTCAATCAAGAAAAGATTAAGGCTACCGATCCTGTGCACAAAGTAGCTGAGAGAGATTTTCAGTTACTTAAATGACTTCCCGCTTGTGAATACTGATGACCAGCACACTGGACGCTTGGGACTAAGATGTCGGTTTGTGGGCAGAATGTCAGATTTTGTACGAATGCTGAACATTGTGTACTGTACTGTAGACTTTACAAATGTGCTGTGTAAGACTACCATGAAACAAACGTTGTTGGGTAGATGCTTATCCAAATTATTAAAAAAAACCCAAAACAGTGGATGGGATTTAAAGTCCCTTCCAACCCAAACCATTCTATAATTCTGTGACTCCACACCAGATAGAGTCCCTCAAGGAAAGTTGTTCCAATGTGTAAATTCATCTGCCAATAAAAAGTTTTCCCTGCATCCTAATATAGTGCTTCTTTGCTCAGTTGGAGCCCACCACTCATCTTTCCATCTCAGAGAATATCTCTATGTATTACTTAGCAATGAATTACTTAGCTCTTAGTAACAAGTGTTGTATATTGGAAGTTTCTTTTGGTGTATCCTCTCATTCTTCATTCTTTCAGTCTTTCTTCAGTTTCAGTCTTTCCTCATTGTCATTAGTGATAGACTTCTGACCATTCTTCTTCACCCTCCATCTTAGTTTCAGCTGGGATACTTTTCCCAGTAGCTGATACCATGCTGTGGTTTAGATTTAGGATGAAAACATTGTTGGTAACACACCAATGTTTTCATAGTTGCTGAGCAGCAGTCAAGGACTCTTCAGCTTCTCACGCTGCCCTGACAGTGAGGAAGTTGAGGGCCACAAGAAGCTGAAAGTGTCCAAAGGGATATTCGATGCCATGCAATATCATGGTCAGTATATAAACCAGGGGGAAAGCCAGCCAAGGGCCACTGCTAGGGAGCTGGCTGAGCATTGGTTGGTGGGTAATGAACAGTTGCATCGCACATCACTGGTTTTGTATGCTCTTATTATTTTAGCATTATTATTGTCTTTATTAGCATCATTATTGCATTTGCCTTAATAGATTGCAACCTATTTTTCAAACCATTTCTCTGATTTCTCTAAATAATTCTGAATTTTAGTATATTTTATAACTTATCTTGCCCTATAAAGCAGTAGCAGTTTGTTAGAGTCTGCAGATGTAAGAAGTAAATACTTTATTCCATCATTCATGATATTGATGAAAATTCCATATGGTACTAAATCTAAGAGAAGAGCTGTCAAACCGCACAAAAAGATGTCAGAAACATTGCTGAGGTGAATGTATATTGAGGTAATAGTTTCTCTTCTGTACATAGGATTTGACTTTTCACGATGGAAAGAGAGTAGTTTGCTTTGGCATGAATTGTTCTTATAAACTCCACGTAGACTATTACTTAGCTTATCTTATAAGTGTTAAGAAGTGGCTTTATTTAGTGATTTTTCACCAAGATGTGAGATTAAGCTGGCTGGTCTGTAGTTTTTAGTTCCTTCTTACGTTGTTTCTAGGTGTAAGCTTCATGGACAGCCTCTTCCAGCATCAGGAGTGTCTCCTGATAAAAGTAAGTGCTTTCAGAGGTGAACATGAAAGGTCTGATACTGCCTCAGGTTTATTTAAGTGCCAAGATCTAATACTCTGATGAATTTCGTCTTGCCCCAGCTGCTCAAAACATCTGTCTGTGTTGTCTTCAGTCTCTTTTCTAATAGGAGTTTTTATCCCAAGGCTGTAAATTCCAGCTCTTGGGCAGTTAGTATTTTTTAATATTAGACCACCATTGCTTTTTTTTTCCCTTTTTTTATTTAATAAAACCTAACCCAGAGAGCATGAACCAGAATCCCAGTGCTGCCTCCTGACCACCACTGCATCATGCACTGCTACCTGCAGCTGGGCTTTGGCAGGATGGATGGAGCTGGCTGCCTCCCAGGATGCCTCTTTGTTGGGGAATGTGACACAGGAGCTGTGTCTTATTACCTATTCAAGGTCAGATATAACTAGAGCTGGTGTCAGGTGTTTTCTGGACAAGTGCAGCAGCAGTTAGACATGTAGCTCTGTTGTATTTTCAGCGGAATCAATGCTGTCTCAGGTATCTCTTTGATAGACTTTTGAATATGCAAGAGTTTAGACACCTCTCTCCCTAGTATTGTAGTATAGATCAGGTGAGAGGTAAGTAAGTGTCCTTTCTCAACAGCTGAAGATATGATAGACACTTTGGTTTCATATATAGCCATCATTAAAAACTCCTGATGCCCACATCTATCATCCCGAGCGCTCTCACCCTCCAGCTGCATACAAACCACCTGCTTCGTATAGTTCTTTGCTTACAGTAAGTCCCATGCTGAGAATTACTTCAGAGAGCTGGTTAGTCTGGGCTAAAAATAAGGCAAGGGCCCTATTAAACATCTAGCAATATGGGCAATCAAATTCCAGTGTCTCTGCCTGATGCTGTTTATTCCATCAGCATATGCATCCCCTGTGCAAACTGTCAGGCTGAGCATCGGGTGCCTTTTAAGTTTAAGAACCTGGAGGGTTCAGGTGGTGGTGGAGAAGCAGGAGCTTGATTTTTTTTCTCTGGGCTGTCTAACCTTGAGAAGACTTTAGGGAATCTTTTTGTGTATGGTTGCAAGTAATTCAGTGTAGGCAGAGAGAGTCCCTTCAGTGGTGCTGTGACAGAACAAGAGGCAATGTGCACTAGCTCACTGCCATTTAAAAAAAAGAAAATATTTCTTATGGTGCAAGTGCTCAAACACTGAAACAGGGCACCCCAGCAGGTTGTGGAGTCTTCGTCCTTGGAGTTATTCAGAGCTCAGCTGGACAACATCCTTAGCAATCTGCTGTAGTTGACACTGCTTTGAGGAGGGATTTTGAATTAGACCGTCTCAAAACGTCCTTTCTAACCCCAACAACTCCGTGATTCTGAGTTACGGTAAAAAAAATTAAAGGGACTCTTCAGGCAATAGAACAAATATTTGTCATACAAAATAGCCATTGTGCAGTTTTCAGAAGACCTCTTGAGTAACGATGTTTGAACATGACCAGCATGAGGAATGTCTCTCCTCTGAGTTCTCTGCAGTGTTGTCTTTGCTGCTGAGGACTCAAGTGCTTTAGGTCATGAAGGTGATTTCAGGCTTTGGACAGGATTTCTGAAGAAAGGGATTAAGGAGAAGAATGTGTTTTTATAGGCGCAGCCCTACTTTGCAGCAGAACAAGGGTTCATGCGCTTCAGATGGATCCTCAAGAGCCCCAGAGCCTCTGGAAGCTCCTGAGGCTGCAGGTGAAACACGTCACCTGCACTTATCCTTGTAGCTGATTGTACCAGGATGCAGGAAGAGGCCATGGGACCTCAGCTTTGTAACACACTGTTTTGAAGGAAACGGTAGGTCATATTGGTGTTACCTACATCAAGACTGTTCAGATCACCCGAAGATGGAAAGAGGGAAAGAGTGGTGGCCATGCTGCTGCCTGCACTGTGCACCTAATCCAAACATCAAGAGGAGATGATAGATGAGATGAGTTTCTGTGTTGGTTTGGTTTTAGTTTTCACACTGTTCATTCAAAGTGTCCCGGCTGTTTTGTTTCTTCTTGCCTGGGACCTGCCTCACCAAGCAGTTTTTACACAAGAAATTTCCACATCAGTAGGAGACTCATGAATTGCTGTCACATCACCCAGGAGGACACAGAAGATCAGCTTGTAGGTGCGTGAGTCAAGCAAGGCTCATTCACCACATACAGACCCACCCACCATGGGGGTTTTGCCCAAAGAAGAGAGGTACTATCTGCACTTTAAGCCTATCAAGGCTCATTCTAGATACCTGCAGCAAAACAAAACTGAAACCCTGGTAGTGTCTGTCCCCTTTGGCCTGAATCTGTCACTTTCCACCCTGTCTCCAGGATCACTGGTGGATACCAAGCTCTTCTTCTGACTTCTGTTTTACTACCCAGATAGTTTCTAAAAATGATTGTGAAAGTGTCTTCTAAACACAGGATCCCAATCTACAGTCCTAATAAAGCTGTGGTAAAATATGTGCAATCTTGAAATCTCAAGAGATTAAAACAAAAAGGTAAAAGCAGAGCACAAGGGCTCTGTTGTGTCAGAAAACACCCCATTTCTCAAATACATTGTGAGAAGCAGAGGCACCATTGCCTTCCTTAGCTGACATACGGGGAGGTCAGTGCTGTGCTAGAAGACTTTATGACAAAAGGTATAACTGCGTCTTTTCCCAGAGAAGCCTGTCGGTGCTTTAGGAACAGATGGGTATGGTGGTTTGGGTTTAGATTTTTTTTTTTTTAAGGTCTTTTTTTTAAAAAAAGGCAAATGAAGTTCTTCAGATGTAGGATGCTGAGCAGGTCACTTTCAGCAGCCTCTCACCCTGAGATGAGATCAAGTCATCCATAAACCACAAACCAATGTGTTCTCGTAGCCCATCTCAGTGAAGCTGCTCTCACAGTTTTGCAGCCTGGGCTGTAGGTATGGTGCCACAGCACTGAGGAACAACAGGGTGGGATCCAAACCGTGTCATATGGGCTTAACAGATAATGAATATTTTGTCTAATTTGTCTCTGTTCCTCATCCACCAGCCTCGCCCTCCGGCAGACCTGGGTTTCAGCTTTGATGCAAATAAACAACAAAGACAGCTGATAGCAGAGCTGGAAAACAAAAACAGGTAAAAAGCAAGCTTTGATCAGCACTGTTTTAGGAACAACAGTTGTGGTGAGAAGAGCCTTCAGTCCTTGTGCTTTGTTGGTTTTAACCTTTTGTATTATATTAACCAGATTGTTTTCCTAGATCTTTTGTTGAGAGGTGTAGCTGCCTCATTAACCAATTAGCTCAGTGTGGATGCAGCTGGTGGCCTTATTCCCCAGGGAGCAGGTTGATCTTCACTGATCTTCTTAAAATCATCTTAACTGAGCATCAGGAGCTGCATTGCAATCTTGAATTGCTATCTGCAAACCCAGCAGACATCTCACAGCAGGGCAAGCCATTCAGGTGGCAGCAGGGAGATAAATCAGCTGCAATCTGGTGGAGTGTGCAGGTTGGAAAGCTGGGGTGGTTAAATTCAGCTTAAGAAGAAGTGAGATTTTTTTCCATTCTGGAAGTCTGGAGAAAATAATAAAAAAAAAAAAGTCTGAAGAAACTGAAAGGCCTGGAAGAAAGAAGAGATGGGCTTAGGAGATGGTTTCCTTCTTCTGGACACAACCTGGAAGTGTGCAGCCCAGAAACCCTACCATGTCCTGGGCTGCATCACCAGCAGCATGACCAGTGGGTTGAGAGAGGTGGCTCTCCCCCCTACTCCACTCTTGTGAACCCCCCCCCTCATAGTCCTGCATTCAGTTCTAGGGCCTGGAGAGCATGGAGCTGTTGGAGTGACTTCCTGGAGCTGCTATGGAGACAGGCTGAGAGAGCTGGGCTTATTCAGCCTGGAAAAGAGAAGGCTCCAAGGAGAGCTTAGAGCACCTTCCAGTGCCTAAAGGGGCAATAAGGAAGCTGGAGAGGGGCTTTTGACAAGAGCCTGTAGGGACAGGATAATGGGGTATGGCTTTAACCTGACAGAGGGGAGGTTGAGGTGAGATCTTAGGAAGAAGTTTTTCCCTGGGAGGGAGGTGAGGTCCTGGCACAGGGTGCCCAGAGAAGCTGTGGCTGCCCCATCCCTGGCAGTGTTCAAGGCCAGGTTGGCTGGGGCTTGGAGCAACCTGGTCTAGTGGAAAATGTCCCTACCCATGGGAGGGGGGTTGGAACTGTATAAGCTTTAAGGTCCCTTACAACCCAAAGCATTCACTGATTCTGTGATTCTTCTTGCTCCAGAGGGAGTAAGAGGATGCTCTTTTTTTAACATAATGCTGCATTTGCCCTTACCTGCTCCTTCAGCACCTACATTTGGTGGTCATATTTTTCTAGTTAAGAGGGTGCAGCTCTAAAGAGCATGCAGTTGAGCAGTTGTAAACCCCATGTGCTGTTCAGCATAGGCAGCCGTTTGGTTACCCATGGAGTCTCTCTGGACACCTGGTGATGCGCTGTCTTCATAGCCTTGCTTGAGTCTCCCTCTGCTCCAGCTGCACCTTGCTGGCATGCATGAGCTTGCTGCCTGCACGGTCCCTTGCCAGTGCACCCTCAGCACACCAGGTAAAAACACTTCTTCAGGTTAGTTTGGAGGAGAACCAGTTCCTGGAGAGCACAAGAACAGCTCAATCCTTGCAGCATTGTAGCTTCAATACCTTACCAAGAGACCCTGCGGGTATTTGAAATTATTCATCAAGATCACAGATAAGGGAGATCTCAATCAGCGCTGGTATGAAGCCTTGCAAGGAGAGCAGCTCAGCAGTCTTAAAGAGCAGGGTGGGAGAGTTAAAGATTATAATCTTCACTCTCAGAAGGATTTAATTTCCATTTTAATGAGTCTTGCCATCAGTTCCCTTGCCTCCAGCTACACAGAACACAGTGGCCTTAACTGGGCTGCTGTCTGATCATCTTCCCTTTGTGGGACCTCGTGAGTTTGTCTCTGGTACTATGGGCTGTTACTTTCCTTATTCCTGCTGACCTGCCAGGGGCCCTTGGAAAGGTGAATGGGAAGCTAAGTCATGCTGGCATGGCTGCAAATGCTGGTGATTGCTGCTTCAAAGCACTTCCTACAGCCTGTGCAATGCAGACTGTGCTGAAAATGGAACTTTTTTCCTCTTAGAACAGTCTCTGGGCCCATTCTGCATAAAAAGGTTTTGGAGAGACATTGCCCGTGCATGGCACAAGTGATTTCATGCTTCTTATTAAGTAATCATTAAGTGTGTACTAAAAGCAATTCATAGGACTGCCCTAACTTACCTGCCTTGGTTTTGAATCTCTGCCAGCCATACATGAACAAATTTGCTGTCGTCAGGCTGCAGACTGACAGACTGGGTGCTTGAGGGGCTGTAACGGTGTTTAAGAGTGGTGTAGAGGCTGATCTTTTTTCCCTTTAATCCTCCCTTTGTCATTTCTGTAGAGAGATACTCCAAGAAATTCAGCGTCTCAGACTGGAACATGAACAAGCCTCTCAACCCACCCCTGAAAAAGCTCAGCAGAATCCAACGTTATTGGCTGAACTCAGGCTTCTACGGTAAAAGAAACACCTCAAGCGTGTGTGTGTGTGTGGCTGTGTGTGTTTGGTACCTGGGCCAGTCAGCCTGTGTGTCTGCTCTGTGGACACGATGGCTGTTACTGGGAAAAGCGTATCTTCAGTAGCCTTTGAGTGTTACTTAAAATGCTGAATGCCAAAGACTTACAGCGTATTGCAATTTGCCTTTTATTCAAGTGGGCTTATAAGTAAATAAGAATTTCTTTGCCAAGAAAGTTGCTTTGCCAAAAGAGGCTGCACCAAATGATCCTTGAGGTCCCTTCCAACCTGGGGTTCTGGGATGCTAGGATGCCAAAAATGTCTCTTCAAATTAATTCTATTTGTATGGTTCAGAAAACTGTTTGTAAAGAAGAAACCAACAGAAAAAAAAAAATAACATAAATTGCTTTGCCTGTCATTTATTGTCCAAAGGAATAGAGCTGTCAGTGATTTGATTAGACAATGAAACTCCGAAAGTTCATACCTGCGGATAGTCAGATGTACATCCAAAGTTGGAGAACAATCTTCAAAGCATCTATGATTAAGTTTGCATTTTTAAGTGACAGGGAGATATTGTCGGTATTATAAAGTGTTTCATAGTTTGAGTAGTCACAGGGGCATTCTCTGGCTATATTTTATTTCATCTTCTATTACCAGTTAATTCAGAGCGCAACTTTTGAAATTGCCATCTGTAATCTAAAGTAGGTTCTAAAATTCAAGCTCTTGGCAGCAGCAGCTCTTTGCAAGCTGCCTTGTGTTTCATTCCTTAGGGTAAGCTTTTTCTGCCTGCTTTGGATGTGGCACGGCTGTTGTCTTCCCAAGAACATTTAAAGGTTTTCTGTAAAAGTGCAGTGCTCTTGGGGTGGAGCTACTGCAATGGCAGGTGGCATCTGCAAGGTATCATACAGCCCCATATCGCAAAGTCTGAGACTTTTAACCTCTTTCGTTCCCTTTTTCATATAGAATTTGCTGCATTATAGCACATTTTGATATCTCACTGATGTTTTTCATTCTGTTACCTAATGGCTTATAAATTTTCTTGCTTTATGCTTTATTTGGCTATGTTGGGGTTTTTTTAATGTTTAAAAAAAACACAGAGAATGCAGAAGATGTCCACAAATGTTATGTAAGCGGTGGAGAAAAAAGAGGTTGCGGGACAACTTGGTGCGCTGTTTGACCCGCAGACAAAGATGTAAGAACCAAGAGCTTAAACTGGAAATCAGCCATGTTCAGGCCACAAATATAGCACATGCTTTTTAAAGCAAGGGGATAATCTCAAGAGCAGTGGTAGAGTTTTCAGTCCCTAGATGTTGCTTGAAAAATGCAGGTTATTGGGAACAAGACAGAGCTAACCAGGAGGAGTGAGATAGCCCATATTTTGCAAAAGAAAAATAAAAAAAAGCCTTGTGTTGGGGAAAAATTAAAAAAAGGTTGAATTAAGCACATGAAGCCTGTTAATTCATCATGCTTGTCCAGTCTGGCCTCCTATGTAACACAGGCTGGGAAATTTCTCCTTGCTGAGCTCACGCAGAGCCCTTTTAAACTGAGCTACAGCAGCCACATAAGACAGATGTTCAAGCTTTCATTTTAGAGCTGGAAATAATGCCATGTCCCCCGACACTTCTAATGTGATCATCAGTGAACTTCTGTGCTTTGTCTGTGCTCAGAGGACTGAAAGTGTGCACGTCATTTCTAACCTTCATAAGCCTAGTGCTGTTTTCCAGACCTTGTCTTTCCCCATGCTTCTGTCTACTGAGCTAAAAAGGTCTTTTTCAGAATTCCTCGTTTGTGTGTGAGTGTTTAGAGATTTTGATTCTTAACTTCATCATCCATAAATAGCTTGAACTTCTTCAGTATCTCCATAAAGCAGGTTTGCCAAACCTCCAGCTACCCCTTTAGCTTGCTGTCAAGCTCTCCCTAAGTCCTCTGCATCTGTTCTGTGTACAAGCTGGAGTACGCTGGCTCATGTAGTTTCACTGGTGCTTTAAATTGAACTAGTGTTAGCTTTCTTACCACCAAACATCACATTAATAAATTCCAAGTGCACATGAGTTGTCTTGACTGTGTAGCGTCACAGTGGATGATCACAATTAGCAAGTTATCTATGATATGAGAGTACTTCACAAGGTCACAGCTAACAAGGAGACTTTCCCCAAGCCTGTGAGCAGCATGTGATGACTTTGCCTTTGATTATGTGTAAGCACATTTCCAGACAATCTCAGCTGCTTTGTAGAATTTAGGATGTGAAACATGAGAAAGGTAATCCATGGAAAATCAACGTGTCCCAGGTTTAAAAATCAGCAAACACAGTCCGAGGAGATGAGTCAGCTCTGCCACGCTGCTGCCAAATGTAACCTTGGTGGAAGTGCATCTGTACACACTGTCCTTATGGATCCCTGCCTTGTAATGCAGATGTGCTTGGCTGCCTCTGCGGCAAGGAGGATGCTCATTCATGCAGCCAGTGCCACAGGCATCTGCCTCAGTCTGCATCTCACCATTTGTGCCTAGATGCTGTCCTATCTTTTCTGGTTTTTTAAACATAAAATCATAGCATCATAGAATAGTTAGGGTTGGAAAGGACCTGAAGATCATCCAGTTCCAACCCCCCTGCCATGGGCAGAGACACCTCACGCTAAGCCGTATCACCCAAGGCTCTGTCCAACCTGACCTTGAACACCGCCAGCGATGGAGCATTCACAACTTCCCTGGGCAACCCATTCCAGTGCCTCCCCACCCTTAGAGTA